>ML779782.1:725852-743864 GCA_009831015.1 Picea engelmannii
GAGTCTAGGTAGGCCTTTTATGCCCTACTGTAATATCTATGAACATATCATTTGGATCAACTTGAATAATGAATGTCTACCTCTGAGTTGTTCAAAGGGGAGAAGGTATTATCTTACTATCAATCTCCATTTGAGATTCTCAAGGTTTGTTGAATGGCTATCTCCTTCTAAGGACAATGTCTCTACTTTTTCTTGCATAATAATCAATTAAATATGGTTTGGACTCCCGTACCAGGGATAATGGTCCAAGTCTTTGAAGGCTCCCATCAAGAGATTTATTCAAAAATACAATCAACTATAAAAATTGAAATCGATTGATTTACCTGGTTTGTAGTCATGCTTTAGTTTTAGAGGAAGTACTTCTCCTCTCTCTTCTCTTTGTTCTTTTGAGGTGGGTCTAGATTAATGTCAGCGGTGGAAGCATATTGTCTTCCCTTCTTCCTGGTTGGACAGTTTCTTGCACAGTTTCCATAATTGTCACTTCTGAAGCACTGAATTTCTGAAACATCTCTTCTTTCATAACCTGGATTTGATGAAGAATTTTCACCATTAAATGTTTGACTGGAATTTCTTTTGAATTTTCCTCCTTTCTTTGTATGAAGTGCAAGAGCATGATTTTATTCTGAGGAATCTTCCACTCCTCTATTTCTAATTCTAAGTTCTTCTTGAGTAAAATTTGTCCATAGACGATCAAAGAATGGTAGAGATTCTCTTCCACTAATACTCTGAAGGAAGGGCTCCCATGATTTTGAGAGGTTTTTGAGAGTGGTTAAGACAAGTTCTCTTTCAAGCATGATTTCTCCGATGGTCTCTAATTGTTCTTTAATCTCTGATAACTTCATAGAGAAGATGGAAACTGTTTCACCTTTCATCATCTTAGTACTTTGAAGTTGGCTCTTCAAGGTAAGAGCTCTGAGGATGTTGTCACTTTCAAACATTCCTTTTAAAGCTTCATACATATCATAGGTTGACTTCAAGTTGGAAATATGAGGTAAGAGGTGATCTCTTACTGAGTAGATGATTAATTTTCTTGCTTTGATATCTTCTTCCTTTCTTATCTTCTTCTCTATATCTGTAGTTGTGGCTAGTAGGTTTTTATTTACCACATCCAAGAGGTCATATTATTCAAGGGTGACTTGAAGCCTTGATTTCCAGGAGTTGAATTTTCTTGGTCCATCAAGCCTATCTTCTACTAAGGATCTGTTCTTCATTTGATTGGTCTCTTCAAACTCTTGCCAACTGGATTTTGAAAACCTAATGATTAGGTTGAATTAGTAACCATGGATTATGTTGGTTATGATTTCCAAGAATCAATTTGATAGTGTCACAAATATTCTTGTTGATTCAAGAGAAACATTTCTTCATAAATCTAGAATTAATATTCTGCAGGAAATTTCGGCACCCTAGAAACCCTAGGGCCAAAAATCAAAATTTCTCAAAATTTCACTTTGAGATCTTTTGGAGATGCGTTGGAGGAGGTCGTACTATTATATGCCAAAAGTATCCCCAACATCCAAGTATTAAGGGCTGAATCACCACTGAAAGGAGGGTCGTATAGAATTTTTTGGAAACCCTAGAAGGGTCATACGATTCTGCAAAAGGTGAGATGAGACTTGGTCGATGCTTGTGCAATGGGTTCTTTCAAGACGTATGCTATAATACCATGTTGATTTTTCAATAGTCAAGGTTAATCATGAATTTCATTCCAATTTTATCATTTAACCATAACCATAAATCAACAACCAAGATCACAAGAAGAAGCGCCATGCACAAGAACACAAGAAGTATCCTTGGAAACCCTTCTCAACAAGGGAAGAAAACCCAGCCAAATCCTTTGCTATAATCCTCAAGAAAAATACCTTCACCACCAAGATAAAACCTAACACTCAAGAGGGTTCTCAAACCCTAGAAGACTAGCGCCCAAGAGAGGTGTGCACTTTTCCCAAGAAGGTGTACTTGTTGAAATTTACAAACTCATTTGAAAGATATTGGCACAACAGGTCTGACCTCACTAGATTGTAATATAATTAATATTAACCAGATTAATTATATTTTACATTAATTACCAGTCACATTAAGGTGGGGTCGACCTATACTCTTTTCATTACAATTAGGGTTAAAGACAGGTCTGACTCTTGAAAAATACAACAAGGTATATGATACACCCAGTAGTGCTCATCCACTAGGGGCACATCCATAGGGATGTCCATATCTCTGGCCTACTACATTACACAGAAGAACCAATTCTTCACAAGTTCACCTATGCTCGTCCGCAGGCACGTCCACTCAACAGATCTTCTTTCCCATTGCATCACACAGGAGAGTCATCTGGAGTTTCTCGTCAACTCTGTTGCTCATAGGAGGCTAATACATATTCTTCATTTATGTTCTCATGATGATGCACCCAACACTTTGAGATTTCACACATTCACCTTGTGCTCAACCACAGGAACGTCTAACTCAGCATATCGCCTTTCCCACAGGATAATCATCTAGAGTTCTTCTCAATTCTCTGAATGGAGGAGGTCATCTCTACATTCCAGCTCTATCTCAGATAGGAACCACATACCCTCTTCAGGGGATTTCTCTCAGGTTTGTAAGCTGGAGAATATCTCACATGGCTGCAATGATCCACATCTCACAGGTTTATAAGCTAGAGAATGTCTCACATAGCTGCAATCATCAACAAAAAGATAAAATGTGGAAAACCTAATTTGCTTTCATAATATATAAATTTTATTTATGGAAATTTTTTATAAGTGTGTAAAAATAGAGTTTTTCTAAAAGTGAGTTTTTATAATTGCAACAAAATATAATGTACAGGTGTGTGTACGTAGAACACTATAAAGACTACATGATAGTATTTTTTATAAAAAAATTTAGAGTTGTAAAGAACAATTGGTACTAGTGCAAAAATTATTTTCGTGATGTTTATTTTTTTTACAAATTATTTAAGTCAACAAGCCCTAGAACAATGACATCATGTGTATGTGTAACACTCAAGGGAATATTTGCATCATGTGTATGTGTAACACTTAAGGAATTAAATATTGAGCATAATCCAAATGGGAGTATAAAGATCCAAAATAGAGGTCATGTTTATTGGTATCGTTCATGGCCCTTGAGAGAAAGAAGGCTTATTTGGGGCTTAAGGCACTCATTTTTATCCCCTTGTCATTGTCAATGCCTTGAGATTGATTTGAATCACACAAAACCACCTAATGGAGCTCATATTCATAGTGGGAGGCCAAGCATCCACTATATAGGTCATGTGTCTTGGTTTAAGGCTTTGTTCATGGGTGTAGACCTTGAGAAGCATCATTTAGTTTCTAAGTCACTTATTTTCATTTATGGTCATTCTTAAGGCCCTAATACCCATTTCTAGTGTGAAAAATGAACTATTGATGATTGCAATCCAAATGGGAGTTCAAATATCCCATATATAGGTAATGTGCGGTGGTTATACATCTTGTTCATAACTTTCAAGCTTGAAAAGCCTCATTTAGTGCCTAAGGTTCTTGTTTTCATCCCCCAGTAATTATCAAGGACCAAGGACTAGTTCATGGTGTAATACCTCCTAATAATGTTCATAGTCCAATTCAGAGTCCAAAAATCCCATATAGATGTCATGTGCGGTCATTCAAGGCCTTTTTCATGGTCATCAAGTTTGAGAAGCCTCATTCAGAGCCTAAGTCAATTTTCTCATTTTCTAACTATTGTTGAGGCCTTGAGACCTTTTTATGGTGTAAAACATGACCCAATCGCACTCATATTCTTAGTGGGACGCCAAAGATTCCCCTACGATGTCATGTGTGGTGGTTTAAGGCCTCATTCATAGCCACAGAAATCAAGAAGAATCATTTAGGAACTAAGTCATTTGTTTTCATCCCCCATGCATTATCAAGGCCCTACCAATCATCGATGGTGCACAACACCAACTAATGGAGAACATATTCTTAGTGGGAGAGTGAATATTTATAACAAAGGTCATATGTGTGGGTTGAGGCCTCATTTATAGCCATCAAGCTCAGGAAGCATCATTCGTGGCTTAAAGGCTTATATTGTGTATTTAATGTGCTTATGAGAAGAAGTTCATGGTCTTGCAAGGATGTGGGATTTATATTTAGAGGTAACACATATGAATTATGTAGATTAAAAACTCCATTACCTTAAGGGGCGAGAGCATTTTCTACACTCATAGATTTAAAATTATAACAACTACACACAAAACAATTTATTATTCTATTTCCCACCTTTTTTACACATATTCATATATAAAAAAACAAATTCTCATAGGTTTTGATAGGGAATATATGAAATAGATGTCGAAAATCAAAGAGGAAGGTGTCTACACCTAAATAAATGGAAGAAAAAAAGGAAAAGGAAAAGGAATATATATGGAATTGTAGGAATTCAATGGTTGAGACAATAATTCCTTCCCCGCTTTATCATGCCAAATCATTCCTCAAGTGACCTATTCTACAAAATATAGAGCATCTGAAAGGGATTCCTAGGTAATCCAAACTCTGTCTATAGAGTTTTCCTCACCAGTCTATGTCAAGAATTTCCAATAGTCCATCGTGTATGTCAATCTCCACCATGAATCTAGCTATCTTTTTCTCAGAGGTTGTAAGAGATTGATGATCCACTCTAATGTAGAAACCGAGGGTGCTACCAATAGCCTCAAGAGATTTCTTCTTCCAGATATGAAGGGGCAGTCCAGGGAGGAGGACCCATAATTGCCTGAGACTAAAGTAGTCCTGTAGTGGGTAAAAATTGATCCTCCGTCTTTTCATCATGACGCTACCCCCATCTATAGTCCAGAACTGTTCCAAAATAGTAGTGGATTCTTCTAGAGATTTGAAACTGAAGCACATCCAACCTTGAGTTAGATAGGTGATCTCCAGAGAATATGTCAAGAGTGGCTCCCATATGTTGTTTACCCACTCAGAGATATCAGTTCTGCAGAGATGCTTGTATGAGAATCTTCCCACTAGTGTATAGAGGCTTAGTGAGACAGATTCTGCAAGTCCAATGTCATGGCCAAGGACCATTTTCCTCTTGGAATATTTTGGAACCCAGGGTCTGTGTTGTGAAGAAGTTCTGCGAGAAAGTGTAGCTCCAGCGTGATTATTTTGTTGATGTATTCCACCAGTTTTATGTTGGGATGGATGGGTATTATCCCCATAGGAGGAGGGAAGGAAGGATTCAAAAGTAGTATGGAAAGTAGTGGTAGTAGGAAAGGTTGATAAGGAGGGAGTCTGAGCATAAAAAGAGGTGGGAAGGTGACAAGAAAGGGAAGTCATGACTGGTGGGTAAGGCAGTGGCTCATGATGAGAGGCTTATGGATAGTTGAGAGGGTAGGTGTGTGGGGCCAGAGAGTTGGTCATAAGAGGGAAGGATGAGGTAGTGTTAGGATGAATGAGTTGAGAAAGATCATATGTGGAGGTGAAGAGGCCCTCACTGTTCTAGAGGGCCTCATCAGCAGCACACATGAGTGCATTGACATCCCTCTCTGTTAGAGAGTTGACAAGGTCACATATGTCTCCCTTGTCGTGATGTGGTGAAGGGTAGAGGGAATAGTGTGGTTTTGTGATTTGGGGAATAGGTCTATATGGTAGATAAAAAAAATGGTGGTTTAATCAAGAAGGCATCTATGGGCCAGTGATGTCTGTAGACAGGGAAGATCAGTAGCTACAGGAGATACTATCCAAAATCACAAGGTCAAAGAAATGGATAATAACATTGGTAGGTGGGTATGTTCAGAAAGGGTTGGTGGGAGACTACGTGCAGAGTGTTGAGTTATGTGGAGATGTAGTGGCTATCATTTGGATAGAACAAATAGGTCGGGATAGGTTCAGGGTCAAGCATGGTCGCACGATAAGTAGTTTCAGAGCTCACCATTAAGTTCTAGGAGCCGAGATCTTCTCACTCGGGTCTAGTGTAGAAGTCGATCTCTTCTCACTCAAGTCTAATTCCAGGAGCCGAGCTCTCTAGGAGCAGGGACTTTTGTAACTCAAACAGGAGAAAGTTATGTCAGTAAGGTGTTGGACACACATTTACCATCTTTCAAAGAAATTCATTCTCCTTCTCCCTTACCTATATACCTTGGGAATTATGTCCATTTGACTCCTCGGATACAAATTCTACAAGACTTAATAACAACTCAGATTTGGTCCAGGGCACTGCTCATACTTGTTCTAGAGGGATCAGATATGGACACTCCCCAATCAAAACTATAAGTGTCTGACGCAGAGAGGGGCCTTCTCTACCTTCTTCCACAGTCACACTCACTCAAACTACAAATATTGGGGCACTTAGAGGCATGAAATCCCTAGTAAGAAATAAATCATGATCTTGCTCTCCCTCAATATTAGAGGGGTGGGAGGCCCCCTTAAATCCTCTACATTCAGAAGAATTCTTTCCTGGACCTCACCTGACATTATTTTTCTCCAGGAAACCTTGGTGGATGGACAAAAAGCCATATCTTTTCTCTCTAAGTTTCGCCCTGACTGGTTCACCTGTTTTGTAAAATCTCTTGGAACTTCAGGGGGTTTAGCTGCCTCCTGGGACCCATCAAAGTTTCATCTACATAATTTTCTAATAAGTGGTGGCATTTTACTCATTGGATCATGCCGGTGGAATAAACAACTCATTAACTTCCTCAATATTTATGGTCCTTGTCAAAACAGGAAATATTTTTGGGAACTGGTGGAATCTTGTGGCCTGCTATATCTCCATAATTTAATCATTGTAGGGGACTTGAATTTACTATTAGCACAGGATAAATTTGGGTATCATCCTCCAAAAAAGATCTGCTAGCCTATTTTTTCATCTCACTCTTCCATTCACATGGTTTGGTCGATTTCCCCTTGGCGGTACCGACCCCAACTTGGTGTAACAACAGATCTGGTTTAGACTCCATCTCAAAACATCTAGATCGATTTTACATTTCAGACAGTCTGGCCACCACTGCAAGTAGATTCAGAACATGGGAAGGCACGCAGTATCTCTCAGATCACACACCGATCATACTTCGGTTTGGCCCTCATTCAAAGTAGACTATCTACCCATTTAAACTCAACTCATGTTGGCTATTGGAACTCGATTGCACTGCCATAGTAAAATATGTGTGGTCTGATCCTCATTTGCAGCATGGTATGGGAATTCATAAATGGTTCATTTCTAAAATGAAACTTCTAAAAACTTATATTAAAAGATGGGTTGTACAGCATAATAATCACACCCAACGGAAGCTTCAAGAGATGGAACACAAGATATTTGTTCTATGACACTCTATCATATTGACTGGACTTGCAGGAGACAAACTTCTTCATTGTAAACAACTGGAAGCGGACATAAATAAGATCTTGCTGGAAAAAGAGGCTCTTTGGAGACAAAGAAGCAGAGTAAACTGGATAAAAAATGGAGATCTCAATACAAATTTATTTCGTTCTTTCGCCATCTCCTCCAGGAACAAAAAACGCATTTGGGATATCATGGATGATATAGGTACAATGCACTGTGGACATCAAGACATCAAATCTGTAGCCATATATTATTTTAAAACTTTTTATGAGGCAAGATCAAAGGTACACCTTCAAACCCAAGTTTCAGTGCCACAAATATTTCCTTGTTCTGTCACAGCTGAGGAAAAAACTCTACTAAATAGGCCTTGCACTTACAAGAGGTACAGACTGCTCTCAAATCATTTTCAAATCCAAAAGTCCAGGCCCATATGGCTGGACCGTTGAGTTTTACCTCCATTTTTTCGATTTGGTGGGGCCTGAGCTTCTGGAACTAGTGGAAGACACTAGATTTCATGGTAAGATCTTTGGATCACTAAAATCCACCTTCTTGACACTTACCCGAAAGTAAATCATCCAGCCACCTTTGGTGATTACAGGCCAATAGCTCTTTGCAACCTTTTCTATAAGCTCATTTCAAAAATCATTTTCATTTGAATCAAACCCATCCTCTTGCACTTCTTTTCTAGAGAACGACTGGGTTTTTAAAAGGGTCGACAAATCCTTGACACCATTGGCACTACTCAAGAATGCTTGCACAGGATCCAAAAAAATAAATCTCGTGCCCTTATCCTCAAACTAGACCTAAAAAAAGCCTTTGACTGCATTGATTGGGACTATCTTAGACTTATTTTAACACAACCGGGGTTCAACCTTTCATTGATATCTTAAATCATGAGTTGTGTCACAAGTGCAACCTTTACAGTGTTGATTAATGGTGAACCATCTTCCTTCTTCCATAGTTGCAGAGGCTTGCGTCAAGGCTGCCCACTTTCTCCACTACTCTTCATCTTGGCTATGGAAGGCTTAAGTCTCTTCCTCAAAAAAAGTCAGGCAGAAGGAAAAATTATAGAAATCAAAGTCTCTAGGATAGTCAAAATTATTCATCTCCTCTTCGTTGATGATGTCCTTATAATGAAAAATGACAGTCCGCTAGAGTGGCAAGAAATATATGAACTCTTAATTTTTTTTTGCTCTGCTACAGGCTTACAAATCAATTGGGCCAAGTCGACATTCCACTTCGCCAATATTCAGGAACATGATCTAGATATTCTTTTGGCTATTTTCCCACACAATTTCACACATCTCTCACATGGTATGCATTATCTTGGTTACTTCATAAAATTTGAACACCAGAAGGCTTCAGACTGGGACTGGCTGCTAACAAAGGTGAGTAAAAAAATCAACAACTAGTGTAATAGGTGGCTAACTATTGGAGGAAGATATACACTTATCAAAGCTACTCTTGAAGGAAAGTCGGTTTACTGGATGCCGCTGGCTACCATTCCCCCACCAGTCATGCATAATCTCAGGAAAATTACTTAGAATTTTCTCTAGTCTAGATGTAAAGAAAAACACAATCTACATCTTTTCAATTGGGAAGTATTAGCATTGCCAAAAAACAGGGGGGTTTGGGGCATTAGAAACATATTCAAATTCAACTATGCTCTGGCAGCTAACTCACTCTAGAGAGCATTAACCTCTACATGCATATGGAACTCGGTTATCAAGGATAAATATTTGGCCTCTATTTCAGTTCCGACTTTGCTCCTTTCGGCTCCTCCTCTCCCCTGGGAAGTCTCACAGACATGGAGAAATATGAATAAATATAAACAATGGATCAAACCATGGATCAGTTGGATGCCTGGTTCTGGCCATTCCATCAAGATCGGCATACAATGCATCCTTGGCATGGGCACATCCTCCTTCCTGTCTCCAACACTCATTACAGATCTGCACACAAAAAACATACATTATTTATACCAAGCTTCAATTCACAGGGATTTGGGGACTCTGACTCTGGGCTGAATTACGAGTGGTGCATTGGAGCTTCCATGTTTTATTGCAGAGTAGTGGGACCATTATTGCCAGACCCGTACCAGATCGTGTATCTATTTACATCATGGTGCAGACCAGCTCTTGTGGGCAGGTGATGATTGCTCAGGACATATAATCGTCTAAAATTTATATTCATCAATCATCAAGTCAAAAAATTTACCCAACACTTCTGGTTGGCACAAACATTTATGGAACTGGAAAATCCCCTTAAAGGTTAAGTTGTTTATTTGGATTGCTAACAAAAACAAAATATCTACTTGGGACAATCTACTGAATAAAGGCTAGATCTGCCCCAATATTTGCCAGATATGTTTTGAGGAAGCTGAAACGATGATACATCTGTTCATACATTGCAAATTTTCTAGACAGGTCTGGAATTTAATTGCTCAAGTCATACACCTCACCTTTGCCTGGAATGGGACACCATCTCAGATTGTTTTTCCCACTAGATTTCCAACGAGCGTTCCTACAAACTTCCGCCCCCTTTGGTTATATGGCTCCTTTGGTTGGCTAGAAACAACTTGATATTTAATAATATTACACATTATATCCATTCAGTTGTTTATAGAGCCCTTGGCCTTCACCATATTTGGAAGGAAGTCTATCCTTGCAAAGGAAAAACAAAAATTCTGATAAATCCCTCCATTACTGACAATATTACTTTGGGTTGGTTCAATGGTCCTGCCCAACACAATGGAGCTTTGAGTGGTGCAGGGGGATTTATTATACTGACTAAAAACTCCCATTACAGGTGGACTTTCAGCTATGGTCCAGGAACCAACACAAGGGAAGAATTGTTGGGTGCCTGAGAAACACTTCATTTGGCCATGTGGCTCAATATTGATCACCTACAGCTAGTCGGTGAATCCAAATTTGTAATAGATTGGCTCAATCATAGTGGTAAGCTTCAATCGATCACCCTATTGGCTTGGATGAACCGAATCAACAATCTACTTTGCCACTTCAAGAAGCTTATCTTCTCACATACTTGTCATGAGTTCAATAGGGGAGCTAACCTGCTATCTAAGACATCTCTACAAAAACAAATAGGTCTGATCATCTACACTCATTGGCTGGACGACCATGAGGGACCCTCTAATTCTATGAAAATTTTCTAATTGTCATCATCACCTGTATATTTCCTTAGCATATATTGGCACATTTTTGGCAGAAACATCTCGACATTCTCTTCTTTCGGTTTGAGGTTCCACTTTTTTTTCCAGGGTAACATCACTCACCTTCGAATTGGATTCCCCAACTGAAGGAGATGGAATCCCTGCCTGCTGGTCTGACTCAGATATCTAAATGTATATGTTTATGAGAACAGATTATATTTTAATATAATTGAGTATTTTTTCTTATGGAAAAAAATAAGCTAGGCCTTATTCTAACACAAAGGACATATTAGAATGGAGAAGGGGCTATAGGGATTGTGAACCCCACATTAAACTTTATCTTGACATGACACATTCTAAACTTTTTTAGATGTTCAAAAATTCCCATGATTAATTGAGGCTTGGCCATAGATGATATAAGAAATGTAAGTTTGGTATGTTAGAATCAACAACAAACATAAAACTTGTAGTTGCAAATACCACGTAGAGTGTGCATATTATTATCAAACATTTTAGATGTTAGTATTTTTTTTGCATACTAATTGTGTGAAGAAATGATTTAGGACACTACCTATAATTACATCAAAAGACTGTAGACATAACATTATGTGTCCAAGGCAAGACTATCATACATATTATGCAAAGTTTTCTTTAGATGGGACAATTGTGTGCAATTAGTTGGTATTATGGAGTGAGTACAAACATGAGATTGAATAACATGCATTTGGGAAGTGGATTATTGACATGAGAAGCTTCAAATATGTTAATTTATTAACCGTGAGATTAAAAAGAAGGAAGAATATTAAATTAGTGAATTCCCAAGTGACATTGGTTTAGGAAGTAATTTTCATTTCACTTAATGATTGACTATAATATATAATTATCGCATGCCTTATCTTTTTTCACTAAGGTTGAGAATATGCAATTTCATCAATGAATTTAAGGAAAAGATTCAACATTACATTCAACATGTCCATATGGCTCAATGGAAATATGATCAATTCAAAAAATGTAGAGATACACCCCCCTTTAAAGTGGTTGATTTTTGTAGAGAAAAACACCCAACAACTACAAAATTAAAGAGACAATATTATATTTTGTGTAGGTGAGCATAATCGTCCATATCACTTAAATGCATGGGTTAGATAATAGCAAAGGGACACATATACAACTTGAGTGGGCCTAATGGTTAATAGCATGTGTTTCCTCTTAAGAGGTCACAATTTCAAATCAAGAGAGAGAATGGTATGTACACAAGCTTGTAGACTTAAGAAATCAAATTGTTGCATAGAGAGGGTTTCATGTCCCACAAACAAGGGGGTCTCATACATACATTTTGTGTTTGGCTAGGTCATGACCTTAAAATTAGATTATTATTATTATTATTATTATATGGAAATAGTAGAACATTTACATAAGTGATCATTATATACAAGACATCCATAATGTACAACATTTATTTTAGTTGTTATATGATGAATTGATCACAAGTGATATACAAATCCATAGACATTGGATTTAGTAAGATGGTTGTGTAGTTTAATTAAAAAATGTGCATGTATTTCAATGGTTGTGTGTGATGTATATGGAACTATTTTGAGATGAGACATGACAAAGGAGAGCACATTGGTGTAGGTGCATTCATACAAATTACTCTACATAGGAAAGAATTGAAGTTTACCACACTTGTCTATGTTTGAGTTGATGGTATTGTAGTCCAATAGTGTACATTAGCAATGCGATAACATTCAAGAAGGAAAATCTATGTGTGAATATTGTTTTGGGAGTTGACAAATGTGGACCTATCATGCACATATTATTTCACATAGCATGGAACTTGCTAATTTTATTCAGTTAGAAGATCAAACAACTCTACCTTAGAAATATAGACAAGAAAAATGGATTTATTTTGTGATATGTATAGCAATGGTGGATTTGATGAGTGGGAAATATAGATCTATTTGATATATGGGACTTAAAGTCACTTGTTTCTGATCAAATTTCAATTTTTTAAATAACCTCATTGGAGGGGAACCAAACATGCATTTTTGGAGATTACAATCATGTCTCGTGTCTTGTACAACTAGGTACAAATATGTATCAAGTAGGGGTTTTATTACAATTTGCTTCTCATCATCCAAATGGGAGTATAAATATCCCAAATATAGATAATGTTTATTGGCCTCGTTCATGGCCCTTGAAAGCAAGAAGCCTCATGTAGGGCCTAAGGCGCTCATTTTTACCCCCTAGCCATTATCAAGGCCTTGAGATTGGTTTGTATTGCACAAAACCACATAATGGAACTCATATTCATAGTGGGAGGCCAAACATCCAATATACAAGTCATGTGTCTTGGTTTAAGGCCTTGTTCATGGTTGTAGAGAATCATCATTTAGTTTCTAAGTCACTTATTTTCATTTTTGGCCATTGTTAAGGCCCTGAGACCTATTTTTAGTGTGCAAAACGACCTAATGGTGATTGAAATCCCAATGGGAGTTTAAATATTGAATATAGAGGTCATGTGTGGTGTTTGTAGGCCTTGTTCATAGTTGTCAAGGTTGAAAAACCTCATTTAGTGCCTAAGGTTCTTGTTTTCATCCCTTAATAATTACCAAGGACCAAAGACTAGTCCATGGTGTGCAATACCTCCTAAGGATTCTCATATTCCAATTTAGAGTCCAAAAATCCCATATAGATTTCATGTGTGATTGTTCAAGGCCTTGTTTATGGTCGTTTGAGAAGCCTCATTCAGGGCCTAAGTCAATTTTCTCATTTCCTAACTATTGTTGAGGCCTTGAGACCCTTTTATGGTGTGCAAAATTACCCAATGGAACTCATATTCTTAGTGGGAGGCCAAAGATTCCCCTGTGATGTCATGTGTGTTGGTTCGAGGCCTCATTCATAGCCATAGAACTCAAGAAGCCTCATTCACAAAATAAGTCATTTGTTTTCATCCCCCAACCATTATCGAGGCCCCGCTAACCATTGATGGTGCACAATACCAACTAATGGAGAACATATTCTTAGTGGGAGAGAAAAGATGTTTGAAAAGGTTCATTTGTGTGGGTTGAGGCCTAATCTATAGCCATCAAGCTCAAGAAGCACCATTCATGGATTAAGGCCCTTAAATTAGGGATTATATTGTGAATTTAATGTTCTTATGAGAAATAGTTCATGGTCATGCAAGGATGTGGGATTTATATTCAGAGGTAACACAAATGAATTATGTAGATTAAAACAACCATTTCCTTGAGTGTCGATGCCATTTTCTACACTCAAAGATAGAAAATCATAGCAACTACACACAAAACAAATTATTGTTCTTTGTTGAAGGAAGTTAAACCACTTAAGAAACATTGTATATTTACCTTCTCACCTCAAATATATCCAACATACCTTGACGATTCTAATTTCTTTTTGCATACTCCTCCATAGTCACATTCCCCAATTTGAGCTTAAAGAAATCATGCATTTTCTTATCATAATAGTTCTCAAAAAGATGTATTTGTTGAAATTATTTATTAGTAGAATCAACAAGCTCAAAGTGGATCAAATATGGTTGAGTCTTTGGGGAAAAGGGAAATGAAACCAATTAAATGTTGGAGACGTGAAGGAGAACAAATGCATAATTATTCCCCAGAACATGGAGACATGATGAGGATTGTGCACAACATTCAAGAAGCTACTACAATTGATGATGTGGTAAGTAAGATTCCTTTAATTTATGCAACCTTGGATAATTATTAAGGAGATCATAAATAAAACATGATCAAGGTTTAAGGAAATATTTCCAAGCAACCTTCACTCGTGCTCCTAGATTCTGAGGTCTGCTAGGGTTTCAGCCTGATCTTCACTAAACAGTTCTAACTCTGTTTGATCTCCTACAGTCAAATTATTGCAGGCAAGAGATCAAACCCTCAAGGGCCTTTGTCCTCCTCTTCACTCAAACAAAATGACTCCATAGACAACCAGAACAAAGATAAAGGGAAAATATTGAATCCAAGTATGAAGGCAGACTCAATGGGTACTAACACCCAAACAAATTCACCAAGATCTAGTACCACAAGTTTCCTCCCCAAAGTGATGGAGAAACTGAAATTTGAAATCCAAATAGAAAAAATCGGCGGCTACATACAATACATGCAAGAGCATGCTTTCATTGGAAAATTTCTAAGAATCTGGCCGATGGAGAAATCTCTAACCTGGTGGATCATCAACACTTGGAAACTGAAAGGACAAATCGACTTGAATATCGGCTCCAAAGGATTCTTCACTGCAATCTATTCCAATCTTGAAGATCATGAAAGAATCTTTGAAAACAATCCATACTTCTTCAACTCAACAAGACTCCATATCCGACCTTGGACAGAACAATTCTCCCCTGAAAAATAATATTTATCTGTCACTCCGATATGGATCCAACTCTACTCCCTCCCACAAGAGTTCTGGGATGAAGAAAACTTTGAAGGCATCGACAAAACTCTAGGACGATTTGTTAAAACTTCAGAAATCACCAAAACCAGGCATTATACAACATACACCCGCATGTGTGTTTATATGGACCTCACAAAGCCTTTTCCAAATGAAATCAATCTTTATTATCATGAAAATGAATGGGTCTAGACCCTAGATTATGAGCACATTCCCTTCCATTTCATATGATGTCATGAACATGGACATCTCTTCCGATATTTCCTTCTAAATGCATAAAAAAAAAATAGTGCAAACCCTCAGAGGGATGAAGAAGGATTCGAGAAAGTACACACCTAAAAAAAATCACGACACAATCATAACCACCAAATGGAAAACAAAGGCCTCAAATCACAAAATCCCTTTGGTGCTCTCTCACAAGAAGTTGAGGAAATCCCTCCCCTGCAACAAACACATCCGGAGACTGAGCGCATCTATGAACAAGGGCATAGACTGGAAGAATCAGGAAAAAGATGCAATAAAACTCCACAAGAGACCACCTCTCAGCTTGACAAAAAAATGGAACCATAGGAAGATCTACCAGACTCAAACGGAGGAGAGGACACAGACCTGGGTGATTTGGATCCCCACTCAATCGCCACAACCTGCAAGAAACAAAACTCCAGTTCGATCCTCGATAAACAAGTGAAAATTCTCAAAGAATCCCTCATTTGAAATCCAATCTTTCAGGAGAAGGTACCACAAGGTAATCCTAAAAACCCTAATCCAACCTCTTCTCTAGGAATAAAATCATCCTCTTCCTTACTGCCAAAGATACCGAGACAATATAAAAAGAAAAAGGGGAGGATATCCAATAAAAAACTGCTCACTAATCTCAGCAAATACTTGGTGAATTCAAGGTGCATATCCCTAGTGACTGAATTTTTTTTTTCAAACGCCCCCACCTTCCTCATGAAATTTATATCCTAGAATGTGCATGGCCTTAATAGAAAAACCAAACATCGAATGCTCCAACAAAAAATAGCTCAGGAAAAACCCTTAGTCATTATGATACAAGAGACCAAAAGTCCCCACTCTCTAGTTTTCTCCTTAGCAGAACGACTCTGGTCAGGATCCCAAGCCATGGCTATTGATGTTGTTGGGGCATCAGGGGGCTTGGCATAAATTCCCTCAACCTCATTGATGTTGAGACCTCCAATGGACACTTCACTTGAACCAACATAAGGTGAGGCATTCACCAAGTGGCCTCCCATATTGATCACTTCCTCATATCAGAATCTATCCTCCTCAACAACCTCCATCTAGATGCCACTTTCTCCCTTTCTCTGGATCATATCACTGGCCCATTCAACTGCTCATGGATATTCAAAGAATCCCTTCCAACTTCCCCTTCCATTTTGAAATATTCTGACTCACCCATACTTCCTTCCTGGATACCTTCAAGACTTGGTGGACCTCCTACAATTCCCTTCTCATTCCCCCATGCTTCACTTCCAGAAAAATATTAAATTTATCAAGCATTAACTCAAAATCTGGAACAAAAACACATTTGGAAACATAATGCAAGACAATCATAAGATGCAAAAAGACATGGAGAAGATTCATCAAAGAATTATAAGCAATGTAAGATTTGACTCTCTAGCTCAAGAGGAAAAAAGTCTCCATCTTAAAATAACTGAAAAAGATCGTCAGGAAGAAATCTTATGGAGAAAAAAGTCTAGAATTAGATGGCTCAAGGAAGGAGAAAAAAATACCAAATTATTCAACATATCTATGGTGCAATGTCAACACCACAATCACATCAACTCAATCAAGAAAAAACAGGGAAAATGCCTCACCGACCATCAGGATATGGAGACATAGCTTGTTTCCCACTTCCAAACCCTTCTCATAGATCCCCATCAAAATAGAAACTCTGCCATCAATAAAATTTTGCAACACATCCCCACCCTTGTCGCAGATGAACAAAATATTTCCTTCATGAGACCCATCTCCCAGGAGGAAGTCGAACAATTGGTTTTTGGTATGCCAAAAATCAAGTCTCTTGGGCCCAATGGCTTCACCATAGACTTCTATCAAGCATGTTGGCCCATCATTCACAGAGATGTCTGGGAGGTAGTAGAGCACTCTTGTTTACACACTAGTGTACTCCCAGCCCTGAATGAAACCTTTTTGTCTCTGATCCCCAAATAAGATAAGGTGGAGGACCCTAACAAATTACAACCTATTGTTCTCTACAATGGTATCCCCAAAATCATTACCAAAACCATCACCAATAGACTCAAGCCTCTACTCCCCTCTCTCATCTCACTAGAGAAAACTGGCTATGTGGAAGGGTGACAAATCATGGATGGCATCATTGTAGCACATGAATTCATTCATTCTCTAAAAACTACCAATACTCTAGGAATGTTACTAAATCTCGACCTGCCAAAAGCATTCGACAAGCTAAACTGGCATTACATCTTTTTCACCCTTCGAGCCTTCGACTTCTCTCCTCTCTGGATAAAATGGGTCATTTCCATTATCTCTTCATCCTTCTTCTCTTTTCTTGTTAATGTCTCCCCCTCCCAGCCCTTCTCACCATCCTGAGGCATCAGGCAGGGTGATCCTCTCTCCCCTTTCCTCTTTATTATGATGGTGAAAGGACTTGGCAGAGCTATCAAAGTTGTAGTTTCAAACAACAAAATATGGGTCCTTTGTTTGCAAAATTATGACCAACCCTCTCACACCAACAGTTTGTTGATGACACACTTCTCATGGCCCAACCTTCAATACAAGAGGCCAAAGTAATTCAACAGATCCTCAAGGATTTTGGGAAATCCTCGGGAATGGATCTCAATAGTACCAAATCTCAAGTATCTTTCTTTCATACCCCTCCTATAGTCCATATGCATATCACCCAAACCCTGGGATTCCAAAAAAGAAACCTCCCCTCCAAGTACCTTGGGGCCCCTTTTGTTGGAAGATTGGTTGTTGTCATTGATGTCAACCCTAGTCATGGGTTTTGGACCGCAAGATTGATAAAGGTATTTGGACATGAAGGACAATGCACATGCATATACAACACCTATGAATGGATAGTATACATCATGTTGTTT
>ML779782.1:752317-801067 GCA_009831015.1 Picea engelmannii
TCTTGTTTTCTCAACAAGAATTCTTCAGCTCCTCTCTTGTTCTCTCAACAAGACTGCTGCTGCATCTTCTTCTTCTTGGCATCTCACCAAAAAGCCTCTTGGCCTCTCACCAAGATTTCTTCAACTCCCTTGTTCTTTTTCCCAACCAAGAATGGGTGCGCCCATTTGCCTTAATCAACTTCATGAGGGAAGGTGAGGAGTTTTCTGATCTAACGGCTGAGTTTAGATTAGATGGGTGGCTGAGATTTGGTGTCTCTTCACTCACCCTCACTTCAATCATAAAGTTATCTTTTAATTTGCATCTCACAAATTAATTTGACTAAGACCCAATTTCGGCAATTTCTCCCCCTTAGGGCCTAGGAAAGAGAAACACTTGCCTTGGTACATAATTTAACAGGTTGGTCTTTGGTGGACATGAATGATGAGAAGGAGGATCTCGCCCTCCAGATGGAAAAAATTCAAGTTCAACTCAGACAGTTGGACACCAAGATCAACCTCCTGGGAAAGAAACTTGTCGGCTTGGATATGGAAGCAACAACGGTTCTTGCCAATCAGGTGCATCAGGAGATCGGGCCCTCCCACTCTTGATTTTTATGATAATTACTATTTTATTAATTTTGAAGCAATCTTTTGATTAAAGTCAGTCATATAGACAGTCTTTCAGGCTTACTTTTAGTCTTTGCTACAATAATAGTAGTTTCTCAGGCACTTTTAGACATTTCTCTTATGTTAAAGTCAATAAAATTTTCCGTTGTTTCTAGTATAGTTTCCCAAGTGGCATGACAACACCATGTCTTTTTGTACACTCCTCTATGCTAATATAAGTTGCTCGGATTACTTTAAAAAAAAATATTGCCAAGCAACCTATTGAAATTTTAATCGATTTCGGAGAAATTCATAGTTATATTGCTCCTAATTTTTGGTTGAAAGATTTCATCGGAAGAGAAGTAAACTTGATAAATCATGGTTGTTTCAGTTGGATACTAGGACAAAAAGGAAAATCAATGAGTTGGTAAAGGCTTTCCCATTAGATTTAAATAGATTCAATACTTTTGCATATTTGAACATATAACCACTTGGCTCTTATGATGTCCTCATTAGATTGGGTCGATTAGATGTACATCATATTGTTTTGGATTCTCACAACAATTTTTTCACTTGTCTTGATGAAGAATGAAAATAGAGGGAAATGAAAGGCAATATTCCAAGGACTATTTCTATAAATCAAATGATACGTTGGAAATTGAAGAAATGCTTTAGAAAAGGGTGTCAAATTGTATGCATCACTTGTGGAAGAACCAACAAAATACAAAGGCCTAAGTCTTATAGACTTTCTAGTATTACAAGAATTTTGTAGACATGTTTGAGAAAGTACCTAGACTGCCACCAAAAAGAGACATTTATTTTTCCATTGATTTGTTTCTTGGAGTTGCCACAGTCTCTAAGACTCCATATAAAATGAGTACACCCAAATTGAAGGAGTTGTGGATGCAATTAGAAGAATTGTTAAAGACTGGGTATATACACCCAAGTGCCTCTCCTTGGGGAGAACTAGTATGCTTTGTAAAGAAGAAAGACAAAACATTGAAGTTGTGTATTGATTTTAGGAAGCTAAACAAAGTCACCATGATAAATAAATATTATCTACCCAAAATTGTTGACTTATTTGATCAACAAAGAGAATAAAAAATGTTCAAAAAGACAAAATCGAGGTTTGGCTACCATCAAGTAAGAATAAAAGATGAAGATATTATTAAAACAAATTTCAGAACCAAATATGAACATTATGAGATTGTAGTAGTGCCACTTGGTTTGAAAAATGCATTGGGTACTTTATGTACTTGATGAATGGAATTTTTAGACAATATTTGAACAAATTTGTCATTGTGTTTCTGATGACACCCTCATCTACTCAAAGTTAGAGGAAGAGCGTGAAGATAATTTGAGATTAGTTTTAAAAATGCTAAGAGAACACCATTTCTATGCCAAATTGAGCAAGTGTTCCTTCTACTAAAGAAAAATTAACTAGTTGGGTGAGGAAGGAATAGCAAAGGATCCAAAGAAAATCAAAACAATAATGGGATGGCCTAAAACCAGGGATATTTCAAAAGTGAGGCCATTCATGGGAATGTGGGATATTATAGAAGGTTCATAAAAGGGTTTTCCAAGATTGTACATCCAATTGTGTCCTTACAAAAGAAATATTTTAAATTTTAATAGACACCAAAGTGTGAGGAAAGTTTCCAGTTACTAAAGAAACTTCTCACTAGTGCACCGATTCTAAAAAATGCTAATCTAATTGAAGATTTTATGGTATGCATTGATGCATGTAAAGAGGCAATTGGTGGAATTCTTAGTCAAAATGGGCATGTAATTTGTTATGATTCCAAAAAATGTAAGGAACATGATAATAACTTTGTTACCCAACATTTAGAGGTTGTTGCCATACTTAATGCATTAAAGGTGTGGAGACATTATTTGATGGGTATAAATTTTGAGTTAAGAATAGATCATAATGGTCTAAAATATTTATTTAAACATCAAACCTTGAATGCTAGGTAAACAATATGGAGGGAATTTCATTTTGAATTTGATTTTGATGTCAAGCATATTAAAGGAAAAGGGAACAAAGTTGTTGACACACTCGACATAAGAATACATGCTACAACCATTAACATGTGTAAATTAGATTTGATAAACAAAATTCTTGAAGTTGTGATCTCATATGACCACTATCTTGAGGGAAAATATGGATTACAACATAAAAATATACAAAAAAAAAAAAAAAAAAACACTATAAGATAGAAGATGATGAAATCCTTATGAATGAAAATGGAGTTTATGCTCCTAATTCTTATGAATTAAGGAAACTTGTATTGAATTAAATGCAAAATGTTCCATATGTTGGACATAATGGGTACCAAAAGACAATTAAAGTAGTAAAGAACCAAAAAAATTGGCCAGGAATGAAATATTGTTGGTTATATAGATAGATGTATGGAGTGTCAGAGAGTAAAGCTTGAACATATAGTAGGCTTGATATAGTCATTTCCATTACCAAAATGGAAATGGGAAGTGGTAACTATCGATTTCATCACCAAGTTACCCAAAACAATAAAGCAACATGACTCCATCATGGTATTAGTGGAAAAGTTAACGAAAGTTGCTCACTTTATTCCAACTAAGCTAACCCATAAGGTAATGAATATAATAGAGACATACATGAAATAAGTTGCTAGATTGAATGAAATACCCAAGTCAATTATTTTAGACAAAGATCCTAAGTTTACTTCAAACATTTTGAAGGGACTATTCAATTTTTTTGGAACAAATCTGAATTTTTGTACAACATACCATTCACACATAGATGGAAAAACATATAGAGTTAATCAAGTAATTGAAGATATGTTGCAGAAGTATGTAATGGGCGGGCCATTTAAGTGGGAGAATTATTTTTATTTAGTATATTTTGCATACAATAATGGATATCATGGTTCACTGAAGATGATCCCATTTGAAGCTTTGTATGGAATAAAGTGAAACACACTAGTAAGTTGGGCCAACCTAGCTGACATCGTGTCGTTTAGATGAGAGTTGCTTAATATTATGGAGGAACAAATGGTCAAGATCAAGCATAATTTAAAGGTAGCATATGATATGTGAAGGAGTTATGAAAATAACATAATAATATCCAGGGAATTCAGAGTTAGGGAGCATTTGTTCTTGAAAGTTAAACCAAAGAGAAGTTCCTTGAAGTCAGGGAGTTGCACTCAAGTTGGAAACTAGATATTGTGGTCCTTTCGAAATCTTGGATTGGATAAGACCTGTTACATATATACTTTCATCGCATGCTATCATGAAGGCTCATAATTTATTTTATGTATATTTGTTAAAGAAGTATGTACACAACCCTAACCATACCATTGATTAGTGTTGGGTTTCTCCTTCGGTCAACACTTGTGCGCGTATCGTTTGTATTAATGTTGGGGGGTTTTAGACCCATGGTTCATCTAGAGATGTCCAACAAAAATCCAAAGCACTGAAATATCAATCCTTGACCAAGGCCGAGGAAGGTATCACCAGAGATACGAAGAGGATCACAGAGACCACAAGGCCTTGTGACAGAGATGAAGGATTAAACACACAAAACATTATTGCAATTGGCATCCATGTAACTCAGGTATGATAACCTATTTAGGACTAAGAATTAAAACTATACACACACATATTCAAATCATTCATAACATACCCAGTTAGATCAAAACTGCCATATATTTATTATTGGAAGCATTATGTCGCCTCGGAGATATACAATGTGTTGAACAAATGCCTATGACAGCCATAGAACTTCATATAATTACTATATACAATAGTGGGAATACAACATAATGCTCCATGTGCCTTGCCTTAAGATTCAAACATATCAAAGACACATGTATATATTCAAAACATCACCAGATTACAACATGCTTAGAGTGAGCTTGATACTGGTAACTAAGCTAATTGAAAACTCTTTAACTAGCCAGATAGCCAACTAATGGACTAGGTAACTAACTAACTTTCATTATGAGCTTAGAGATCCTTCTTTTATCTTTCGTTGTTGGGGATAACTACCTCTTTTTGCTCTGCTCCACTCGCTTTTCTGATCCAACAACCTCGCACGCTTCTAGTGCCTACCAACGCTCCACGTAGACTCTCTAAATCAAGGGAAATATTAATTTTCTAGCCAACTCATCTTTTGGTTTCCCCACATCTTCATATGTTGTTGTCAATAATCATTCAAGGAGATTTCTCGATGATTCCTTTCTTGATTTCGGTGGGCATATTCTTGGTTTCTAGCGCAAATGACAAAACTCGGTCTAACGCACACTTGGTAGTATTTACACTAGGCGCGATACTGACAAAACCTAGTCCAATGCACACCCTATGGAATTATTCACACATTTCCTTAGGTGCATGTAAAACTATGGAATGATCATGCACTAAAGATGGTATTGTACGCAGTTCTTGTATTGCACTAAAGATGGTATTGTTCGTAGTTCTTGTATTTTACTAAAGACGATGCAAATATAAGGGGGAGGGGAATATAACTGTTGTGAGAAATATCACCCCATGGATAGGTTGAGCTCCCCTTAGTTGGGTTTTCTTCAACTAAGATAACTAGAACAAGTGGACACTAACATTCCAATTTTTCATCTATTTATGCATGAAATAAGAGAGGAAGAGGAAGAGAAAGAGACACATTTTTTTGTCAGTTGTCCTCACTGCTCTTTATCGTTCCAATGTTGGATCCACTCCAGCTCCAAAATTAGTCTACCTACAAAGAAATAGAACCATCCTCTTCTTCTACTACTTGTAACAAGTTAGATAAAAACTATCATAACCAGGCCACAATCATTCATACATAAAATTGAAAAGAGATGAAAATAGGGAAATAGGCCAAGTTTATTAATATGAGAAACAATGGAACTTAAAATCTTGATGTGTTGTAAGCCTCCTCCAATGCTCCTCCTATCCATCTCCTTACTGTATGCTGAAAAATGAACAAAAGTTTGGTATACTTCAAACCTTGATTATTTCTAATCTCTTTCACCCTTGATAGGCCTTGTTTATATAAGGGCTTTGGGAGGTTCAACCAACTTATAATATCAATGGAAGGTAGAGATATTTCCTCCATAATTTAGGATTGATTACCCAAAAAGGAGAGACTCGATCCTATGAATCATCCCTCGATCATAACCACTAGAAGTACTCTGAGTCAAACCATAGAATAAGGTGGGATTGGTTAAAACCACCCTAAGAGGGGTGACGCTCTCAGTGAAACTGGCAGGAGGCATCAGTGACGATCCATGTTGGTCTAGAAAGGGGCATCACCCTGAGAGTGAAAATCCTTGGGCCATAGCAGGGGGTGTCAGTGGTCCAACTAAGCCAAAAAACAAGGGGAAAGATATGTGTTCGACCTTAAAAATGGGTTTTTATTCTCTTCAATGGATAGGGATTATGACAAAGTGTTATTCCATGGTGTCAAAGTGATGAGACATAAACGTGAAGCTTAGGAAAGTTTCGTTTTGGAATTATGACACTCAACAATGCAACTGTACATAAGTGTGACACTTAATACGACACTAGGCACTGTGCAAATTTTGTGTGTAAAAATAATACCCCGAGTTTTGACCATTAGATTATAAATGTATATGTAATGATGAAATGGCTATAATCCAAACATATGTGGTCCACGTAAAAATGACCATTGACATTGTAAATATCTACACCGAAAATAATATAAAAACACCAATGGCTACAATTGAAGAAGAAAATGGAAGGGGGATATGATTCCATGAGGGTAAAGAAAGGGGGATTAATGGGTTAATTAAGTGAAAACAAAAATAATTTATAGCTACCTAAGTTCCTTAAACTTTACTTTATTAAACCTTTGCTTTGTGATTATCCTAAGTCCTTCTATCTTGAGATTCATTTCCAAAGCGAGATACATGGGCTTCCCATGTGGGCACATGGTCTTATTGTTTCCATTCAAATATAATATATGAGTTAGTGATGCAAAAAAAAATTCTTAGTTATTATTCCTTGAGCTTAGACAACCATAAGATTGTTTTCATAGAATTGTGAGACATTCCTGCCATGTAAGTATGAGAAAAATATGACTGGATTTTATGGGTTTTTGTTGGGACATAGAGGAAAGTAAAATTCAAATAAATTCATTGGTTCACAACAATAGATATTCCCAAATAACCTATGTTGGAGCACTTGATGGGATTGGGATATCTTGAGGGACCATTTAGCAAAGAAGGGGATCCCATTCCTGATGTTGTGTACACTGAGGGGGAAGAGGTACTAGCTCATTGGGAATGTTGTAATGAGAAAATGTCTTGGAAATCCTGATAATTGGGCTATGTGTGATAATATAGAGTCAATTGATAATATTTTCACTTGCAGATTCGTAGTCTTGGCTCAAGGGTGGCCTTTGTCAAATAGAGCTTATATGTGATAAAGATCCTATGGTTGGGTGGAACAATAATTGTTTGCAGTCATTTGGAGGACAATTGCAAAAACATAAGTACTTATGTGTTATTTATTAATATGAAAGTTTTACTATTTTTACCTATGAATGGGTGTTTTTTTTTTTATTGTTTGTGTTTATATAAATGTGTTTTAATTTACTTTATGTGATATGAATTAAATTAGACAACTTGAATTTCTAATTATAGTTTCAAAAATTCAAGTGTTGCTTAAAATTATGTTAAATTATGTATTAGAATGTATGTATGGTGAATTTGGTACATTGATATATGGTTTTGGAGCTCCAGGTTACAACATTGGGGCTATATGGGCTAGAAATCAATTTAACAAGAGGAAATATAGTTTGTGCATCAAGTGTTTTACAAGATTCCTTTATGAGACTAATTGGTGAAATTGCAATCATAAACCACATATTGATAAACGTCTATGAAGAAAATGTATGAGGTCGTAATTGATAATTTCATGGTTTGAATGCCTAATTGGTGTCTACTAGTAGAGCATATGGTTTGACATGTTGTAGGATATACTTATGGAGTAAATAGTTCGATTTTGTTAAATAATTCAGAATATATATCTATATGTAAATATGTCAGTTTTAATAGGGACAAAGATTTAAAATTATGAGCAATGGAATAGGAATTATGTGCAAGGATGTTGAATTTCTACCTAAATGCAAAAGAATTAAATGGAGGAAAAAATGGGAAGGCCATGGTGGAAGTGTGCGCAAAGTGTGAAGGAATGACAAGTTCATTAATGTGAAAGGTATAAGATTCAAAGTTTCCACATTTTGCATTGGAAAAGTGGAAGATTTCAAATTTTCACATTCTATAGAAAAAAGGTGGAACATAGAAGACACAAAGTTTTCACATTTTTCTTCAGGAAGTGAGACAAGGATGCAAAATGTGGAAGGAAGAATTCAAAATGTGGAGGTGTGTAGTGGAGTGGTGAAATAAGACTCCCACATTCTACATTGCATGAAAAATGTGATAATGTGACAATGTGGCAATATGACAATGGGGAAACAAAATAAGACTTCCCCATTCTGTAATGCAAGTGGAATATGATAATGAAGAGAAACGATAACTAAGGAAGTGGTATGGAAATATCATAGGGTGACATTTCCATACGAGACACTGACATGTAGGCTCCACTGCCACATCAAAATGACATGTGTCATGCCACATCAACAAAAGAAAGTTAAAAAAAAATTGGTCTAATTACCATGTGTAAACAAGTTAAAGAAACAACAAATCTTTTGTTGTATAGTTGTTCATATGCTAGGATGAATTGAGAAGAAATGGAAACATTAACTGGTTATAAGGGGGGATGGTAAGGGAATTTAATAGGATTTTGTTTAAAGAACTAGATGTAGAATACAAAGTTAAAAGGGTTAAAAGGGTTTAGGGCTCTTACATTTGTGGTTTCTTAGGGCATTTGGATATCTAGAAATGCATAATCATTCCAAGATGATATATTGACATTTTTCCAATGTGCTTCTCAAATCAGAGCAATCTACAGTAGTATAGAAGTCCTTAGAAGGAGTGTAAAACTAAGGATATTGGAACAACAACCAATAAAGAAGAAAGGGGCTTGGGGATGCTTTGATGGACCTAGTGAAGGGTAATTAGAGGCATGTGGAGAAGGGGTATTTTTATTTGTTCAAGTCACATTATTGTCACTTTAAATATGGTTTAAGGGGAGGATCTAATAATTATGCAAAGTTGTTGGCCCTAAAACTATTGATACACCTAACCATTGAAAGGGGTCATAGATGTAGATGTATTTCAATAGTATACTATGATAGTCAATTGAATGTTAGGTATGCACAAGATGGGGAATGCAATTCTGCTTTCGATTCTAGAGTAATTGTAGTGAGTGGAGGAAATTTTCACAAAGATATCCTACCATAATGTGTATAGAGAGCTCAACTCAAAGGAAAATTATCATCAAAGTAGGATTGTTGATGGAAAATAATGTAGGGTGGCTAAGGGAGTTTAAGGATGGCATAGACCATCCAAGTCTTCCAATGGAATAAGAGTGAAGAAAATATTTTAATGAATATAAATATGTTCAAAGTCTAGTTTACTTTGTGTTGATTTATCTTTGTTGTATATATTATGTAGGAAAGTCTTCAACCTTGAACAATTATTATGTTATTTTGGACTTGACATGTGGAAGCCTACCTTAGGTTGAAGCTAATGGTTTCTCTTTAATGAAGAATGGTTGTAAGCCTTGAAACTATGACAAGTTAGATAGGGAGGGATATTTAAAGGCCTTATGGATAGTATGTTTATTTTTGAAATGTTGAAACAAGCATCTGCAAAATGCACATTTTTTATATCTAATGAAAGGTTATGACTTTTTTTTTGAAGGAAAAAAAAAAGAAAGAATATTTGAAATGCTTCAAAACTCGCATCACAAACTTCCATACAAGCCCAAACAAATTCCAAAAACCAAGTTGTTATAAAATATGGTAACCAAATAACTAAAGATATTTTAAGGTATTCAAATTTAATCATAAAACTATTTCTATTGCCACCATGAATTCAACACCCTAAAATAGTAAAATGTTGTGAATCTAACGTACGTGACATAAAAAATACCCTTGTATGATCTCAATCATTCCCATAATAGCTTGCAAGGAATATATAGGATCAATATTTATAACAATGGCCTTAGTTCCAACAACCTTTAGGGCTATAACACAACCCTCTCCAACATCTCCACATCCACATACCACAACAACCCTACTAGCAATCATGACATCTATAACTCTCATCAATTCATCTAGGAGAGAGTGTCTATAGCCATAGAAGTTATCAAATTGTAAGAGAAGAGTACAAATATACAATCAAATTTAAGACAATCCATAACTCAAACAAAATAAAACAGTACAAAAAAACTTTACAACCCTAGGTCTAATTCACAATGCTTAAATCCCACATCACAGACTTCCAAATAGGCCCAAAAAACTTCCAAAAACCTTGGCATAAAATATAACGACCAAATAATTGAAGATATTTCAATGAATTCAAATTTAATCATAATGTTGCTTCTATTGTCACCATGAATTCAACACCCTAAACCAATAAAACATTGTGAATCTAGTGTACACAACACTAGAAGTACCCTCATATGATCTTGATTGATCCCAAGGAATCAAGATAACTATTAAAATACTATGCAACTTACATGGTCTAAAATAACGTCGAAGCATCAAGCCCGCCATTAAACAGATTGCAAGCAAGAACACATATGGAGCCCAATGTTTCCAAAGCTAAATCTCTTTCATAATGCCCTCAATACAACTTCAAAAATTGCCCCAAACAAGACTAAGATGTCTGTAAATCCGCATGGATAACACTCACATAAACAATCTTCGAAAATAAAACAATGCATTTCAAATCCGAATAAGAATTGCTTTGAGCTACATAACAAGAACTAAATTGTCTTCAAACACACTAACCTTAAACTTAATTTTTAATTCTAATGTCAATCATGTAGAACTTTATAATGATAAGATCTAAATCTACCTTAAAACTCACCGCAATGCTCCATTTTAGATCCAACACCACAAACACCTTGATAAGATCTAAACAACCACAAACCCACCTAAAAATTTCCATAAAAAAAAATATCATAGCATTAGTTTGCTAGTTAAATTGACATTGTGTTAAAGTGTCTACAATTTACTCAATATTGTTTCCTACCTTGTATTCAATAAAGCTTTTAAAAAAAATCAAACTAGTACTCTAAAATTCAAATAAATTGTCTAAAATATTTCAAGGGCGAGATCTTCTAAACTAAAGTGCAAGCGCTCTAGAAGGAAGGACAAAGACATTTCATCCAATGAATTGAGTGACACCATTATGTATGTTGAAAGAACCTCAATTCGAGGCTTTCTATCGCCCTACTACTTATTTAGGTGTGCTCTCTCTCTCGTTTCTAGTTGCCATCTTTAAAAAAAAAAATCAAACAAGTACTTTAAAATTCAAATAAATTGTCGCTAATATTTTTAAACCCATCTCAAAATTGCATGTAAAATCCAAATCACCTAATAAAAATATATGAAACAAAAAGACAATTTATAATGCTTTCAAATTACAAGTTCTTGGCTACAAAGTACTAAGCATTCAATTAAAAAACAACGAAATAAATTTAAGGCAACATACTCTAACATGTAAAAATTTAAATTATTATATATTCAACATCAATTTTATCATGTATAAGTTGTTACATTGTTGAAAAACTTGTATATCTAGCGTTTGTAGTCCAACGGTTAGGATAATTGCCTTCCAAGCAATAGACCCGGGTTCGACTCCCGGCAGACGCATTGGATCTATTCCTCATGGCTAGTTCGCAATTCAATAGATCCGGGTTCGATTCCCGGCAGACTCATTTGATCTATTCCTCATGGGTAGTTTGCAATTTGTATTTTTGTAAATGTGAACGCTATTAAAAAGACTAGTAAATGAAAATTAAAATTATGAAATGCTTTTGTAAATGTGGACGCTATTGAAAAGACTAGTAAATGATTATTAAAATTATGAAATAATATTTAAATAATAATAGCCTGTGAGATAATTAAAAAACATATTATAGATTATTAAATGATAAAATGTCACAATTTTTTTATATTTTTACGGGTCATTTAATTTTTTTGAATATCATTAATATTTATATTAATTTATGCTTTTGTAAAGATTAGTAAATGAAAATTATGAAATAATATTTAAACTAGTATATCTCGAAGCGAGGAAAGGGAACACAAAAAAAAACTAAGTAGTATCCCTCAATGGACATTTTGTAAAATCCACCGATGTAAAATCCATTGATTTATGGCTTAAATATTTTATCCAAATATAACAACTGAACTTTGAATGTTTGCAGTTTCAAGTTATTAGCGTGTTAATCCCTTGGTAGGTAATCTGGTCTGTGAGACAAAAGAAAGAAAGAGTCATTCGGGAAGTTTTCTTTGCAGCCCTGAATCTTAGGTCTCTTGTATTGAAAGTGAAGATTTAATCAAGATTCAAGCAATTTATCTTAAAGTATATCCGCCTATGTTATTCATTCTAAACCCAGACATGATAAGGATTCATAATAGATTTGTAAGGTACGAAATAACAAAGAAAGCTTTAAAATTACAATAACAAAATTGTCTTGAAAGAAAAGTATTTATAAAAACCTAAATATTTATAAAAACTACCAAAGAACTTGAAAAAAACATTCATCCGACCACCCATTTACATCGAGAAAGTACTCACTCTAGTGGAGTTTTATGATGAATAGGTTTTTACAAATATTAGTTCTTTTCTACAACGGACCAAAGAACTACAAACAACGAAATGAACTACAAACCTAAATATTCATAAAAACGTTGAAAAGAACGTTCGAGTTAGGTTTATATAAATATTTCTATCAAAAAAAGGGTCACAATTACTAACAAATCATAAAAAAAATCTGGTATAGAATTTGAAACCCTGAGTGGGTCATAGAACAAAACATAAACCTGAGTGGAATATTCTATAAAAGAGGTTCATCTACAGTTTGCAGACTCATTTCCTTGAGTTGTCGACCACCTATTTACATGGAGAAAGTACCTGCTAAAGTAGGGAAAAGGGAGAAAGTACCCATATTTTCCTCTGATCTGCCAGACTAAGTCATTTTGTATCTAGAACTTTGTCGGAGGTTCATAAAAATATATTGAAATAGTTACATTGTAATGGTTTGCATCAATATTATGTAATGAAAGGAAAGAACGTAAATATAAGAATTTTCTTCACCTTTGTGTATTTATTTGTTGTTTTGTTCTCAACGGTTTAGTAGATTTTGGCATTTACTTTATCTGGTGAATCACTTAGTTTATGTCCACAACGAAATGTTATGTTGTCAATGGTTTACTTTATTTTAAAGCCATTTACTTTTTGTAATGTCAATACCACCACCTACTTGTATAAGGAGAAAATCAAAATGTAACATACTATATTCAAATTCACATATTAAGTTATAACATTTTGTAAGTGACGCGAGCTAGTGACCTTTTAGTTGTGACCGTTGTTTTCGTAGTCTTGAACAATTATGAAGAAGTGGACAAGGGAAACTTCACTCCAATCTTAAAATATTTGTGCTAGAATTTATTGAATGGGGAAATTGTATATATATGATTGTGAAAAAGAATATTGGATATAAAGGACTCCAAGTGTGGTTCATAGCTAGTATGAAAGTATTAATTATAGGTTTACTGCATATGAATCTTTTAATCCACATCATCAGGGAAACAATGCAAAAAGTTTGAGTGAAGAGTTTACCCCAAACATATTGGATAAAAACATCCATTTTGTGTTGTGCAGTTGTGTCATGATCACAATCATAGTGCCGCTAAACTCCAAGAGACTACAACATACATGTCTACATGAAATTCAACAACACAGTTCAACATAGAAACTTGAAGTAAATAATATTGTACCTAAAACCTTCACGGTCATGCAAATTTGACTACAAAACCAAATCTAGACCACCAAAGCCAAGATATTTTTCTTCCCTCCAATTAGAACAACCTGCAATTGTGCATTGCTGACACAATATTTCCCATTTTTAGTAATATAGTGGCATGGTATGTTGGGATTTATAATTTGCTTAAGGAGCATAATTCGCGTAAGGAACATGGTATGTTGGGATTTATATGTCACAATGGAGAAAAGACGAGGAGAAGATATTTTGAGATTTTTAAGCTATACAAAAATTAGAAGATGCCAACCTCTTTCGATGCAACAATGCTCAAACTCTCTCAGATTTGAGTTTAATGAAAGAAAATAAAATTTGTTTTTCTAGAAAATTGGTAGAAAATTTATGAAAGAAAAAATCTTGGTCTCTTGGAAACATGCCCTAAAACAACCTTGAAACCATCCCAGAGAAACAATAGAGGAATCTTTTAGCAAATTGACAATGAAGACAATTCCAAAATGCAAAATAGAAACTTGACAGGAACCATGCTGCCACTATATCTAGAATTGAGATCACTTAGTTCACAACTTCAACCAATACAATTTACTTCCGTCAAAAATTGGGTCCAATTGATTTGTGTTATATCTAGAATTGAGATCACTTAGTTCACAACTTCAATTGATACAATTTACTTCTGTTAGAATTTGGGTCCAATTGATTTGTGTTTTAGATAGAAAATATAAAAAAATGAAACCAATTAGCCTCAATTAACCCCAACTAGGTCCAAAATCTAAAACATCAAACCAATCAAACCCAATCCCATTTGAGCCTTGGTTGGATGGTAAAGCAGGGTCTTGATTAAAAAATAAAGTGGGGTGTTTCATATCCACCAAAGTTCAATCCCAGAATCACTATCCCATTTGAGCCTTAGTTGGATGGTAAAACAAGGTCTTGATTAAATAATAAAGTGGGGTGTTTTATACCCACAAAAGTTCAATCCCATATAAATTGGTTTAGTCTTCTTGTTAGTTTCTTCCCCTACAAGAGGGGGGCAAGGGGTGTGACCGAATAAATAGCTCACTAGCCAGCTTCTCAACAACAAAAAATATACCAAAATATTGTCATGAAAGTTGAGATAATAAATGATATTAAATTTCCCTTAGATGATAGTATAGAAATGATTATGGGAGATCTAAGGACTTGTCCATTCTTTATAGCATGATCTCAGCTTGGAATGAAGTGTGAAGAACAATGTGATCATAGATCAGATTTCTTTGGAAAATGACATTTGTAAGCCATGAAACAAGGTGCATTCACTATTATATTACTTATTTTTTCAATTCCTAATACATGAGATCAACCAAAATGTGTATGTCCCATCTTATGGGATAAGTATGTATTCCTAATACATGAGATCAACCAAAATGTGTATGTCCCATCTTATGGGATAAGTATGTACTATTTCGGACTATAATAATGCAACCCATCTTATGGTTTAATAATATAAATTTGGTTGTTAGCTTGCAGCCTATCTTTTTTTTCTCTGTGAACCATGCAAGTGCTTCCTTCCCTTACATATGAGCAACTGTCGATCATGAATGGTGCTAAATAAAAGGATTTTAGTTATCCATGAACCATTCAACACACTTTCCTTATCTTCAAACAATGTATCATCTTGATTCAATTCAACATTCTCTTTCTCTTGCTTCAGGGGTATGCGAGTTTATAAAATATTAACATAAAACAAGACAAAATATTAACATGAAAATATTTATTTATAAAATATTAACATAAAATATTTTGGTATGTGTGCATTTTTTTGCTTTTTGAAACTCTCCTAGCTCTCGACACTGACAAAAAGCACTCAACCAATATGATTAACAACCAAGGAGCTAGCCAAGTGTATGTTTTTTGGGATTTTTGGTACGTGGATGCTTTTGCGTTTTTGTGATTAACAACCAAGGAGCTGACCAAGTGTATGGTTTTTTGTATGTGGATGATTTTGCGCTTTTGTGCTTGAAACTCTACCTCTGACTGTGACAAGAAACTCTCCCACCTCTTTGTCTCTTGAAACTCTTCCTTTCACCGTGACAGGAAACTCTGCCTTTGGATGCTTTTTGGTATGCGTGGATGCTTGAAACTCTGCCTCTGGATGATTTTTGGTACACATGGATGCTTGAAACTCTGCTTCTCACTGTGGAAAGAAACTCTCCCACCTCTCTATCTCTTGAGCATTACAACAAACACTTTGAGGTTTCCTGTTGATTGTGGTCGCGACTTCATTTGGGAATAAGCATTTTTTTCTGGCATTTGAAACTCTCTGACTTGCCTTAAAATGCGTTGAAGGATCGATGGGAAGAAATAAGTTCTACTGAAATCAAGAATTCACCAGTAAGATCGATGGCTATTTTTTGTTGCTCTAAAATCAAGAAGTCTTCTGATCAAGCACCATGGTCTCCACCAACTTCTTTCCATTGGATTGACTCGGCCAAATCCAAGCCCCTATAGAGCAGAGTAAATACCAGTTTAATCTGCACGAGGAAGTTGATGCTTATGAGATTGACAGATGGTGGGTGCGTGTGGTCACCAAGGTCCTTGACAATCATGGAAAATTGCAGCCACGTTCAAATTCATAGATAATAAATGGGTTGAAGCTTCCAAGGTATGGACATTATGTGTTTTCTTTCACTTATCTGTAATTGGTAATTTTTTAATGAATGACAACATTTTTACCCTTGTCTTGCTCCTCAAGTGGATAAAGAGATTCTAAGTTAGTTGTTCTCCCATTGTTTTTTGATTATTCTCGAGTGTTTATTTCTTATTTCTTCCACTGCGGGAGATACATCAACACCATATCCGCTATAATTATCCTTACCCATTTAACATATATCACACATTGGAGGGTTGATTTTAAATTAGTATTTTGGATCAATAGGTACAAATAGAAATATGAGGATCTGAAGCTTACGCAAATCAAGAATGTGTGTTGTCTATGCAGTGAAACAGGTGATCCAGGTGTTACACTTGTAGGTGGCACGAGTGTTACACTTGCAAGTATGCATGATTTATGTTACAAGTGTAAAGCCACATGATTTTCTTTCATGCTTGGTTTCCTTAAGCTCACATGAAGACACTTATGACAAGATCCCATATTATCTAAACAAAACCAACATTTGATAGATTCCATTGAAAATATGTAAATGGGTAAGATCCATCTACAATCCATTCCCGACTCGCATTTTGCTCCAATACGAAAGACCTAAACTTTCACTCCAAAGTTCAGTAGGGTTGATATTCGATCGAATAATTAATCTCCATTGGAAGTCCTTGCACAATAGATGTGACCGATTAGGGTATATTCTGGCAAGCCCAAAACCCTTTTTCTTTTCCTTTCTGGTAAATGCATGTTCCGCCATGTTTACTTTTGAGATTTCTGAGATACACAACCATGTTTACTTTTGAGATTTTTGAGATACGCTAGTCATTCTCCATTGACATTGCGTTGTGTTATAACTGTATATTGTTCGTTGTATATGTTTGTCTATTTTTTTTCATTCCCAAGTATGGTCTGTTAAAATACAGTTATATTTTTTTCTATGGTTCGATCTATTCATATGTTTTTCTGTTTAGTCAATCTTATGGGCTGGTTAACAATTGCATTCTAATAGTCTGAACACTTTCAGTTTCAGAACATGATTTTCAGAATTAAAGTTTGAATGCAATATATGCAAGTTCTTAGTGTGATGTGAAACTGTCAGTTTTGAACAACAGATTCATCTCAAGCCCTTTCTACATTTGGGGAACATTTAACTCGCAAGGATGGAGGAGTTGACCGACATTAGATCTATGAATGTACCCCATTTTCAACCCCTCACGGACTCGAATTGACCAATATCACAGTTTGTATCGTCTATCATTCTCAATGGAATTAAATACCAAATACCACAGTCACAATCTCATCTCAACACATTCTTTATCCCATGAAAAACTCAGGTTCACGAATTTCAATTAGATATACCATATACATAGCTATCTTATTCATTGATTTTGAATTAAACAACAGAGATAATTGTCACAGATTTTAGGATTTGAACTGACATATTTAGTAACACTAACTTAATATAAGTCTAGAAAATATGTTGTAGAAAGTTGAGAGGGATAATTAACTTGGGAAAGGGGCTATTCTTGACTTCTTTTTTGCCATATTTGTGATAGCAATACCCATCTTCCAGATGATCGATATCGCTTTTGATCATGAAAGAAAATCTAGGCTCGTCGTTCCGTTTTTTACCCTTTTTCCTAGGTCTGCTCCTGTACAAATTTGATTAATTTATATTAGCATGCATTATAGGGCCCTACTGCGACGTGTTATCCCACACATCACCTTTCATAATTTATAGATTAGCATGTGCAAATCAAAGAAAATTGCAAGGAAATGACTTAACTCACTGCTTCTTAATTTTTGGTTCTGTAGGCTTGTTCTCTGTATTGATATCTTTAGAGGTCGGTTCAGTTTTTGAGGGCCCTAATCTGATCCCTGCATTGGATTCTTCATGGCCTTCGTTGGAGGAAGAGGAAATTGATGAGTTGGGAGTGCCCGGGACCGTGGAATTTTCGCCTGAGCGGCCTTGAGCATGGGTTTCTTTGGTGGCCACTGTGGTACCAGACAGAGGAAAATCTGTTGCTTCTTTAGGAGCCTCATGCTGTGTCTGGTGATCTTCCGGGATTTGAGATAGGGGCCTCACAACATGACCAAAGTCGGAAATTCTTCTTCTCTCTGCAAATATTCTTGGAAGCTGATAAGAGGGAAATCTACAAGCCCGCTATCAATGTCCATCAATGCGTTGCTTCTAGATAGAACCTGAGCAAGACGATGTTGTTGTATGTTAGTATTCCATGACATTTCTGTGGAGGGGTTGACCATGAATCCACCGGCTCTAGGAGTAGTGAAGGTCTTGTATAGGTTTCGATCTTGAGACCTAGAGACATCACCGGTGTTGCATGGAAGTTGATTATTAGTTGTAATCCAACTAGGAGGAGGAAAACCACTGTGAGTTTTCTTCTGTTCTTGAGTGGGGTAAGATGGTAGGAATAGAGCTTGTTGTTCCGATAACCTCCAAGCATCTAATGAGTCACTTTCGACCTCACATCTAGTTTCAAGAATGAACTCCTTGGCCCCCTCTCGAGTTCTGCAACGCTGAATAACTCTACTTTGCACAATAGGACTTGTATCCACGAATGTCCGATCAATTCCATCCTTTGCGAGGTCATCTGCCCCACCACTCGTTAGGTTGTGAGACGACGTCCTTGTACTGGGATGAAGACAACTTCTTGCAGCTTCTTGGTTACACTCTATTCTAAGTGAACATCGAATTCCAAGAGGTGGAGTGCAGGATATTTTTTGTCGAGACCTCTCATGGATGTCAGGGATCAAACTGTGACCACCACTCGGAATTTCCATTGAGAAAACACAAGAGCCAACACAGGGTTATCTGATACTGCTAAAGTCATGCAGTAGCGTATGGGTGAAGGAATGAATCGACATTGAGGTGGTGGATGACAATCACACGTGGAAGATTAACAAAACACGTGTATCGTTGCAAATGGATATGGATAGAGGACGAAAAGTCGAGAGAGAACTCCCCCTAAAAGAACACCTTCGGCATAATAATAGAGTGTAAGATAATTAAAAAACATATAATTTAATAGAATATCATTAATATTTATATTAACTTATGCTTTTGTAAAGTGATGCAGGAGCATCGCCAACACATCAAGCGAGCCAGTGCAGAAGCGGAAACCAGCTGGATAAGCCAACACAAATTTTGAAAATTCTTTGGGACTGTTGCGCAAATCTTAAATGAATCATTTAAGAGGAGGCGCCTTTGTGTATTGTAATGGACCTTGAGCAGATAGCTCTCGTCCTTAGTAGATAGTCGGCATTTAATAGAGTTAATGTAGTTAGATAGGAATTTAATTCTAGATTTGATAGCCTAGAGTCCAAGAGGGAAAACGGATATAGACACCCTCCTTTGTACATTGTAACATTAACATTCAGAAGAAGCAAAAGAGCAAGCAGAGAATAGTGTATGAAGAACACCCATGTACAGACATTTGAATTAATAGAAGAAAGCTTTGATTCAAATTCATGGTTTGTGTTGTTCTCTGTGTATTGATGTTATGCTCATGAATGTTCGCTTTCTGTTATACGCTTGCTTTTATATGCTGTGTATGTGATTTCATGGTTGAATAGAAGTCTGAAGGGGACAAGGAATTAGTTTCAATTGTTTCTCTATTTTGAGCCAGAGAATTCCTGCAAGGAGTGCAGTTGAATCGTCCGCAAGGAGTGCGTTGACAGAAGGGGTTCAATTAGAGATAAATTTTGTTCTCATCCATCCCAGAAGTGTAGTTGGGCACAAGAGCTGTGCAAGGAGTGTGCAGACTAGACGAAGTCTCAGGGTTGCGAACCTGAGAGGAGCAATTGAGATACTGCTGCTGCAGGCGTGCGCAGAGTTGGGAGTGACTTCAACACTCAGTCGAGGTTGAAGGGTTGCTGCAAGGAGTGCGTGCAAGAGACTTCCAAGAAGAATGAATTCGTGGAAAAGCTCAGGAGGAGTAGGCCTTCGAACTCACTGAAGGGTAAGCGCAGGGGAGATGTTATTGGAAGTGCGAGGGAAGCGTCGCAGGTTTGCGAGCAGGTGAGCGAGTCTCGTGGGGAAAACACCTCTTCATTTCGTGGATTCACAAGGAGAAGAGCGGACGGTCGAAATCCTTTGAGGAGGTATCGCAAAGTTCCGTGGGTCGTTCGATCTCATGGTGGTGCAGGGAGGTTACAGTGTAAGTGTGGAAGAGGTTCAAAGCTCAGGAGGGAGCAGAGCCGTCGATCCGAGTCAAAAGGACCATCAGATCTACACGTGACATCGCATATCGGGGAATCGCGAGTCGAAGTACCAAGTTGTTGTAACGGGAATTACGATATTGCGATCCGCGATATCCCAATAGGCTTAGAACCGCCCATCGTGTGGGACACGTGCCAGGGGATCCCGAGGAGTCGGGGTTCGGAGAATTGGGGTTTCTAAGAATAGGAAACAATTGTCGCTCAGAATCGCGAAACGCGATATCCCAACGAAAGGGTCGTGGGGACCACAGTCAGGGTTAGTGGAAGACAGGTGACGTACCATATCGGGGATCGGGGAAAGGTGAGACTCGAAACCTTTGTCATCAGGATCGGCGATCCCGCGAATCCCGAAATCCTAATAAGAGGTGACGGGAGGTGGAAAAGTCAACCCGCACGTGTGCATCGGAGTGTCGGCACATCGAGGTTCGGAGTTCAGAAATTCCATTTGTTGACATCGCAAGTAGCGATTTCCCGATAGAGAGAACTCCGATAGAAAAGGATAAAGTCGACTCGCATCGGATTTCGGGGAATTGTGAAACACAAAACACGCAACCATAGGATTCGCGAAATCGCGAGGTCTGATTTCCCGATCATTAAGGGAGATCCATTGGAGAGTTGTTGTGGGTAAGGAAAATTCCTGATAGGGAATTAGAGGAACCTTTGAGTTCTTTGGGCCGTGAACGAAAGAAGGTCCTGAGGAAGCGGACGTGCTCCGAGGAGTGCGGCAGTGCGTCATCAAGTGGTCTCAGAGCTGGAATATCTCTTTTCTTTATGTAGTAGAGAAAGGAATTTGCCATGCCGCCAAGGAGGGAAAGACAGTCACCTGATCCAGAAGATAGGGAGGTATGAAGAAGAGGCAGGTAGATAGCAAATCCAGAAATGGAGAGACAGATGAGAGATCTCCAAGCAAGACTCGAGGATATGGAGACATCGCAAAGACGCACAGTTAGTGCGGGGGATTTCAACGATTCAGAAGATGAAGTTGAAGTTGAATGCGATGAGGAAGTTTCAGCCAAAGATGCATCCAATGAGCATTTGATCAAAGCTATCGCCAGAATGGGTGCAAAGGCGAAGATGGACATTCCAGTTTACGAGGGAAATCTGGATGCAGAAGAGCTTCTGGATTGGATTAGAGCTCTTGACACCTACTTCGATTATGAGGATATCGAAGAGGATAAGAAGGTCAAACATGCTATCACACGCCTAAAAGGACATGCAGCATTATGGTGGGACGAGCTACAATCTGATAGACGCAACAAAGGCAAGCAGAAGATTAAGAGTTGGGATCGAATGATCGCAAAGATAAAGGCAAAGTTCATCCCAAGAGACTATCAAATTACTCTGTTAAGGAGGATGCAGAACCTGAGACAGAAGCTGATGACAGTGAAAGAATACACTGAGGAATTCTATCGACTGAACATCAGAGCAGGTCATCGGGAGAGCGATCATGAGAAGGTTGCTAGATATCTGAATGGTCTAAGATACGACATTCAGGATGAATTAAGCATGGTTACCATCAGGATGATGGAGGATGCTTATCAGATGGATCTGAAAGCTGAGGAGAAGCTGAGCCGAAAGCAAGGACAGAGGGGCCAAGGCAGAAGTCAGCCCAGAGGCAAAATAGTTGTCCAGGACAAATACCAGAAGCCCAAGGAGGAATGGAAGAAACCTCAGACTCGTGCAGAGAGAGGTGGTACCTCATAGAGAGGGCCATATGTTGATCAGAGAGGGAAACATACAGAGCAGAGTGGGGGATATGCTGACAACAATACTTTTCCTTGTACCAGAGGCAGAGGAAGAGGAAGAGGTGGAGTAATCACATGCTTTACATGTGGGAAGAATGGGCACAAATCTTATGAGTGTCCAGAGAAAAAGAAGGACATTGGAGAAGCTCACATCACCGAGGTGCAGAGGCAGGATGTTGAGGCTGAAGATGCAGAGGGCAGAAGATCGCTTATGATGCGAAAAGTTCTCTCGACGCCCGAGAAGGAGGTGGAAAGTTCAGTCCAAAGGACCAGACTTTTCAGAACAACTTGCAAGACCAAGGACAGGGTATGCAAGGTCATTGTAGACAGTGGTAGCATGGATAATCTCGTATCTACAGAAATGGTAGAGAAGCTGGATCTGGAAACGACTGATCACCCAAGCCCCTACAGAGTTTCATGGCTACAAAAAGGACACCAGGTAACTGTTACTAAACAATGCTTGGTGGAATTCAAAATAGGAGGGTATAATGATAAAATTTTATGTGATGTTATTCCCATGGATGTATGTCATCTATTGCTGGGTAGACCATGGCAATATGATAGAAATGTGATTCATGATGGGAGAATGAACACATACACCCTGGAGAAGAATGGGAGAACCCATATGTTGCTTCCAATAAAAGATAAGGAGGTGAAGCCGGAAGTAAGAAACACAGTACTTCTCATGAGTGGGAAGGAACTTCTTACAGAGGTGAAGAAGAAAGAAGATCCACAATTCTTTGTAGTCAGGAAACCGAGGATTGTTCTGACTAGCACAAGAATGGATGATTTACCAGATGAAGTTCAGGGACTATTGGAAGAGTTCGTTGACATCATAGTGGACGAATTACCTCGTTCATTGCCACCGATGAGGAGTGTGAGTCATCATATTGACCTCATACCAGGAGCCAGTTTTCCGAACAAAGCCGCGTACAGGTTGACGCCGCAAGAAAATGAAGAGGTTAAGAAGTAGGTCCAGGAGTTGATGGACAACGGATTAGTCAGAGAAAGCTTGAGTCCATGTGTTGTTCCAACAATACTTAGTCTGAAGAAGGATGGAGGCTGGAGAATGTGTATCGATTCTAGAGCGATAAATAAGATAACCATTAGGTATAGATTTCCATTGTCGAGAATGGATGATCTGATGGACTGCCTGAGTGGGGCAAAGTATTTTTCAAAGATAGATTTGAAAAGCAGATACCACCAGATTCGCATGAGGGAAGGCGATGAGTGGAAAACAACCTTCAAAACCAACGAAGGACTGTATGAATGGCTAGTTATGCCATTTGGTTTGACGAATGCTCCGAGTACCTTTATGAGGTTGATGAATGAAGTCCTGAGGGAATTCATCGGGAAGTTCGTCATCGTATATTTGGATGACATACTGATTTACAGTAAATCAGTGGCTAAACATCTAAATCATTTGGCCATTGTGATGAAGAAGCTACAGCAGCAGAAGTTGTTGATTAATATGAAGAAGTCCTCATTTATGAAGACAAAGCTCATTTATTTGGGTTTTGTTATATCCGTAAATGAGTTGAGGATGGACCCGGATAAAGTAGAAGTGATCAAGAATTGGCCATCACCGAGAAATATTTTCGAGGTGAGAAGTTTTCATGGTTTGGCTAGTTTCTACCGAAAATTCATCAGGAATTTTAGTGGAATCAGCGCTGCAATGATGGACACAGTGAAGAAGCAGCATAAATCTTTTCGCTGGACCACAGAGGCTGAAAAGAGCTTCAATCTGTTGAAGCGGAAGATCACGGAACAACCAGTTTTGGTGTTGCCGGATTTCTAGAAGACATTTCAAGTAAAATGTGATGCAAGTAGGTTTGCCATAGGAGCGGTCTTAAGTCAAGAAGATAGACCAATTGCATATTTCAGTGAGAAGCTCGATGAGGTGAAACTAAAGTACTCCATGTATGATAAAGAATTTTATGCTATCATATAGGCGCTGAAGAATTGGAGGCATTACTTGATCCCAAAAGAATTTGTTTTGTATAGTGACAATCATGCTTTACAGTTTGTGACTCAACAGGGGAAGTTGAATCAGAAACATGCAAAATGGGTAGAGTATATGCAGAGTTTCACGTTTGTGATTAAGCATATTTGGGGTACTGCTAATAAAGTGGCTGATGCTTTGAGCAGGAAGTGTTTGTTGTTGTAGGAGTTCCGAATCAAAACATTGGGTTTTGAAAATCTCAGGGACATGTATGCAAGTGATGCAGATTTTTCAGAAGCGTATGAATCAGCTGAGAATCCAGTTGTCAGAGACATAAGCCCTTGGATAGTTTATATGATCCAGGAGGGATTGTTGTTCAGAGGGAATCAATTGTTCATTCCAAAATGCTCCATGAGGGAGAACTTGTTAAAGGAGAAACACAGCGGAGGCTTAGCAGGACATTTTGGCCATGAAAAAACATTCGCGAAGCTGAATGAATCATATTTTTGGCCGGGGATGTGGACATATGTCAAAAGGTTCATTGACAGATGTATAATTTGCCAGCATTCGAAGGGGAGAAAGAAGAATGCGGGTTTTTATCAGCCATTGCCCATACCGGAGAGGCCATGGGAGACGATTAGCATGGATTTTATATTGGGATTGCCAAGGACGCAAAGAGGATTTGATTCCGTCTTTGTAGTAGTGGATAGGTTTTCAAATATGACACATTTCATTCCATGCCAGAAGACCAACGATGCAAGTCACATCGCAAATTTGTTCTTCAAAGAGGCCATTCGACTTCATGGATTGCCGAAAAGTATAGTTTCGGACAGAGACATAAAATTCATAGGGAATTTTTGGAGGACCTTTTGGAAGAAGCTGGGAACTAACTTAGTGTTTAGTTCTTCTTATCATCCTCAGACATATGGGCAAACGGAAGTGGTCAACAAAAGTCTGGGAGACTTGCTAAGAAGCTTGGTGATAGAGCACCATAGCAGTTGGGACCATATATTATCATAGGCAGAGTTCGCATACAATGACTCGGTGAATCAAAGTACAGGGAAGAGTCCATTTTAGGTTATATATGGAATGCAGCCGAGGGGAGTTTCTGAACTGAGAGATTCAGAACAAACTGCTACTAGCAATGCTAGTGCAGAGGAGTTCGTTGAGGCGATGAAGGAACTTCACAGCCAGGTGAAGGAACGACTGCTGAGATCAAATCAGGAGTACAAGCACAGAGCAAATCAGCACAGAAGACAACTTCAGTTTGAAGTTGGTGATCTAGTTCTGGCACATTTGAGAAAAGAAAGGTTACCGAGAGGAACACACAATAAGATGAATATGAAGAAAATCGGACCATGTAAGGTCTTGAGAAAATTTGGGGAAAATGATTATGAGATTGAGTTGTCGGATGGTATCGGGATATCTCCGATATTCAATATCGCAGATTTATACCCATACAGAGCTGGAGAAGCAGAGGCTGGAGATGGGCTGCCAGTGATCCAGTGGATAAAACAATTGCCAGTTGCAGAAAAGCCACAGATGGAATGCATACTGGACAAGAGAGTAGGTAAGAAGACCATGAGAAAGGAATACTATGAGCATCTGGTCAAATGGAAGGGCCACCCAGTGGAAGATGCCAGATGGGAGACTGAAGCGGAAATTAAAAAGCATGGACACACCGTCCAGGAGCTCATGGACAGGAGCCCATGAAAGTTTTCAAGCCGAGGAGTATGATGCAGGAGCATCGCCAACACATCAAGCGAGCCAGCGCGGAAGCGGAAACTAGCTGGATAAGCCAGCACAAATTTTGAAAATGCTTTGGGACTGTTGCGCAAATCTTAAATAAATCATTTAAGAGGAGGCGCCTTTGTGTATTGTAATGGACCTTGAGCGGATAGCTCTCGTCCTTAGTAGATAGTCGGCATTTAATAGAGTTAATGCAGTTAGATAGGAATTTAATTCTAGATTTGATAGCCTAGAGTCCAAGAGGAAAAACGGATATAGACACCCTCCTTTGTACATTGTAACATTAGCATTCAGAAGAAGCAGAAGAGCAAGCATAGAATAGTGTATGAAGAACACCCATGTACAGACATTTGAATTAATAGAAGAAAGCTTTGATTCAAATTCATGGTTTGTGTTGTTCTCTATGTATTGATGTTATGCTCATGAATGTTCGCTTCCTGTTATACACTTGCTTTTATATGCTGTGTATGTGATTTCATGGTTGAATAGAAGTATGAAGGGGACAAGGAATTATTTTCAATTGTTTCTCTATTTTGAGCCAGAGAATTCCTGCAAGGAGTGTAGTTGAATCGTCCGCAAGGAGTGCATTGACAAAAGGGTTCAATTAGAGATAACTTTTGTTCTCATCCATTCCAGAAGTGCAGTTGGGCACAAGAGCCATGCAAGGAGTGTGCAGGCTAGATGAAGTCTCAGGGTTGCGAACCTGAGAGGAGCAATTGAGAGACTATTGTTGCAGGCGTGCGCAGAGTCGGGAGTGACTTCAACACTCAGTCGAGGTTGAAGGGTTGTCGCAAGGAGTGCGTGCAAGAGATTTCCAAGAAGACTGAATTCGTGGAAAAGCTTAGGAGGAGTAGACCTTTGAACTCACTGAAGGGTAAGCGCAGGGGAGATGCTATTGGAAGTCCGAGGGAAGCGTCACAGGTTTGCGAGCAGGTGAGCGAGTCTCGTGGGGAAAACACCTCTTCATTTCGTGGATTCAAAAGGAGAAGAGCGGACGATCGAAATCCTTTGAGGAGGCATCGTGAAGTTCTGTGGGTCGTTGGATCTCACGGTGGTGCAGGGAGGTTACAGTGTAAGTGTGGAAGAGGTTCAAAGCTTAGGAGGGAGCAGAGCTGGTGATCCGAGTCAGAAGGACCGTCAGATCTACACATGACATCGCATATCGGGGAATCGTGAGTCGAAGTACCAAGTTGTTGTAACGGGAATTATGATATCGTGATCCGCGATATCTCGATAGGCTCAAAACCATCCATCGTGTGGGACACGTGCCAAGGGATCCCGAGGAGTCGGGGTTCGGAGAATCGGGGTTTCTAAGAACAGGAAACACTTGCCGCTCGAATCGCGAAACGCGATATCCCGATGGAAGGGTCACGGGGGCCACAGTCAGGGTTAGTGGAAGACATGTGGCGTACCATATCAAGGATCGGGGAAAGGTGAGACTCGAAACCTTTGTCATTAGGATCCACGATCCCGCGAATCCTGAAATCCCGATAAGAGGTGACGGGAGGTGGAAAAGTCAACCCACACGTGTGCATCGGAGTGTCATCACATCGAGGTTCGGAGTTCAGAAATTCCATTTGTTGACGTCGCGAGTAGCGATTTCCCGATAGAGAGAACTCTGATAGCAAAGGAGAAAGTCAACGTTGACTCGCATCAGATTTCGGGGAATTGTGAGACACAAAACACGCAACCATAGGATTCGTGAAATTGCGAGGTCTGATTTCCCGATCATTAAGGGAGATCCATTGGAGAGTTGTTGTGGGTAAGGAAAATTCCCGATAGGGAATTAGAGGAACCTTTGAGTTCTTCGGGCCGTGAATGAAAGAAGGTCCTGAGGAAGCACACGTGCTCCGAGGAGTGCGGTAGCACGTCATCAAGTGGTATCAGAGCTGGAATCTCTCTTTGCTTTCTGTAGTAGAGAAAGGAATTCGCCATGCCCCCGAGGAGGGAAATAAAGTCACCTGATCCAGAAGATAGGGAGGTACGAAGAAGAGGCAGGCAGATAGCAAATCCAGAAATGGAGAGACAGATGAGAGATCTCCGAGCAAGACTCGAGGATATGGAGACAGCGCAAATACGCACAGTTAGTGCGGGGGATTTCAGCGATTCAGAAGATGAAGTTGAAGCTGAACGCGATGAGGAAGTTTCAGCCGAAGATGCAGCCAACGAGCGTTTGATCAAAGCTATCACCAAAATGGGTGCAAAGGCGAAGATGTACATTCCAGTTTACGAGGGAAATCTGGATGCAGAAGAGCTTCTGGATTGGATTAGAGCTCTTGACACCTACTTCGATTATGAGGATATCGAAGAGGATAAGAAGGTCAGACATGTTATCACACACCTGGAAAGACATGCAACATTATGGTGGGACGAGCTACAAGCTAATAGACGCTGCAAAGGCAAGCAGAAGATTAAGAGTTGGGATCGAATGATCGCAAAGATAAAGGCAAAGTTCATCCCAAGAGACTATCAAATTACTCTGTTAAGGAGAATGCAGAACCTGAGACAGAAGCTGATGACAGTGAATGAATACACTGAGAAATTCTATCGACTCAACATCAGAGCAGGTCATCGGGAGAGCGATCATGAGAAGGTTGCTAGAAATATGAATGGTCTGAGATATGACATTCAGGATGAATTAAGCATGGTTACCATCAGAACGGTGGAGGATGCTTATGAGATGGCTCTGAAAGCCGAGGAGAAGCTGAGCCGAAAGCAAGGACAGAGGGGCCGAGGCAGAAGTCAGCCCAGAGGCAAAACAGTTGTCCAAGACAAATACCAGAAGCCCAAGGAGGAATGGAAGAAACCTCAGAGTCGTGCAAAGAGAGGCGGAACCTCACAGAGAGGGCCATATGTTGATCAGAGAGGGCATCATACAGAGCAGAGTGGGGGATATGCTAACAATAATACTTTTCCTCGTACCAGAGGCAGAGGAAGAGGAAGAGGTGGAGTAATCACATGCTTTACATGTGGGAAGAATGGGCACAAATCTTATGAGTGTCTAGAGAAAAAGAAGGACATTGGATAAGCTCACATCACCGAGGCGCAGAGGCGGGATGTTGAGGCCGAAGATGCAGAGGGAGGAAGATCACTTATGATGCGAAAAGTTCTCTTGACGCCCGAGAAGGAGGTGGAAAGTTCAGTCCAAAGGACCAGACTTTTCAGAAAAGCTTGCAAGACCAAGGATAGGGTATGCAAGGTCATTGTAGACAGTGGTAGCACGGATAATCTCGTATCTACAGAAATGGTAGAGAAGCTGGAGTTGGAAATGACTGATCACCCAAGCCCCTACAGAGTTTCGTGGCTACAAAAAGGACACCAGGTAACTGTTACTAAACAATGCTTGGTGGAATTCAAAATAGGAGGGTATAATGATAAAATTTTATGTGATGTTATTCCCATGGATTTATGTCATCTATTGCTTGGTAGACCATGGAAATATGATAGAAATGTGATTCATGATGGGAGAATGAACACATACACCCTGGAGAAGAATGGGAGAACCCATATGTTGCTTACAATAAAAGATAAGGAGGTGAAGCCGGAAGTAAGCAACACAATACTTCTCATGAGTGGGAAGGAACTTCTTACAGAGGTGAAGAAGAAAGAAGATCCACAATTCTTTGTAGTCAGGAAACCGAGGATTGTTCTGACTAGCACAAGAATGGATGATTTACCAGATGAGGTTCAGGGACTACTGGAAGAGTTCGCTGACATCATAGTGGACGAATTACCTCGTTCATTGCCACCGATGAGGAGCGTGAGTCATCATATTGACCTCATACCAGGAGCCAGTTTTCCGAACAAAGCCATGTACAGGTTGATGCCGCAAGAAAATGAAGAGGTTAAGAAGCAGATCCAGGAGTTGATGGACAAAAGATTAGTCAGAGAAAGCTTGAGTCCATGTGTTGTTCCAATAGTACTCAGTCCGAAGAAGGATGGAGGCTGGAGAATGTGTACCAATTCAAGAGCAATAAATAAGATAACCATCAGGTACAGATTTCCATTGCTGAGAATGGATGATATGATGGAGTGCCTGAGTGGGGCAAAGTATTTTTCAAAGATAGATTTGAAAAGCAGATACCACCAGATTCGCATGAGGGAAGGCGATGAGTGGAAAACAGCCTTCAAAACCAACGAAGGACTCTATGATTGGCTAGTTATGCCGTTTGGTTTGACGAATGCTCCGAGTACCTTTATGAGGTTGATGAATGAAGTCCTAAGGGAATTCATCGGGAAGTTCATCATCGTATATTTGGATGACATACTGATTTACAGTAAATCAGTGGCTAAACATCTGAAGCATCTGGCCATTGTGATGAAGAAGCTACAGCAGGAGAAGCTGTTGATTAATATGAAGAAGTCCTCATTTATGAAGACATAGCTCATTTATTTGGGTTTTGTTATATCCGCAAATGAGTTGAGGATGGACCCATATAAAGTAGAAGTGATCAAGAATTTGCCATCACCGATAAATATTTTCGAGGTGAGAAGTTTTCATGGTTTGGCTAGTTTCTACTGAAAATTCATCAGGAATTTCAGTGGAATCAGCGCTGCAATGATGGACACAGTGAAGAAGCGGCATAAATCTTTTCACTAGACCGCAGAGGCTGAAAAGAGCTTCAATCTATTGAAGCGGAAGATCACGAAACAACCGGTTTTGGTGTTGCCGGATTTCCAGAAGACATTTCAGGTAAAATGTGATGCAAGTGGGTTTGCCATAGGAGCGGTCTTAAGTCAAGAAGATAGACCAATTGCATATTTCAGTGAGAAGCTCGATGAGGCGAAACTAAAGTAATCCACGTATCATAAAGAATTTTATGCTATCATACAGGCGTTGAAGAAGTGGAGGCATTACTTGATCCCAAAAGAATTTGTTTTGTATAGTGACAATCATGCTTCACAGTTTGTGACTCAACAGGGGAAGTTGAATCAGAAACATGAAAAATGGGTAGAGTATATGCAGAGTTTCACGTTTGTGATTAAGCATATTTGGGGTACTGCTAATAAAGTGGCTGATGCTTTGAGCAGGAAGTGTTTGTTGTTGTAGGAGTTCTGAATCAAAACATTGGGTTTTGAAAATCTCAGGGACATGTACGCGGAAACCAGCTGGATAAGCCAGCACAAATTTTGAAAATGCTTTGGACTGTTGCGCAAATCTTAAATGAATCATTTAAGAGGAGGTGCCTTTGTGTATTGTAATGGACCTTGAGCAGATAGCTCTCGTCCTTAGTAGATAGTCGACATTTAATAGAGTTAATGCAGTTAGATAGGAATTTAATTCTAGATTTGATAGCCTAGAGTCCAAGAGGGAAAACGAATATAGACACCCTCCTTTGTACATTGTAACATTAGCATTCAGAAGAAGCAGAAGAGCAAGCAGAGAATAGTGTATGAAGAACACCCATGTACAGACATTTGAATTAATAGAAGAAAGCTTTGATTCAAATTCATGGTTTGTGTTGTTCTCTTTGTATTGATGTTATGCTCATGAATGTTCGCTTCCTGTTCATACACTTCCTTTTATATGTTGTGTATGTGATTTCATGGTTGAATAGAAGTCTGAAGGGGAAAGGGAATTAGTTTCAATTGTTTCTTTGAGCCAGAGAATTCCTGCAAGGAGTGCAGTTGAATCGTCCGCAAGGAGTGTGTTGACAGAAGGGTTCAATTAGAGATAACTTTTGTTCTCATCCATCCCAGAAGTGCAGTTGGGCACAGGAACCGTGCAAGGAGTGCACAGGCTAGACGAAGTCTCAGGGTTGCGAACCTGAGAGGAGCAATTGAGAGACTGCTGCTGCAGGCATGCGCAGAGTCGGGAGTGACTTCAACACTCATTCGAGGTTGAAGGGTTGCCGCAAGGAGTGCGTGCAAGAGATTTCCAAGAAGACTGAATTCATGGAAAAGCTCAAGAGGAGTAGGCCTTCGAACTCACTTAAGGGTAAGAACAGGGGAGTTGCTATTGGAAGTCCGAGGCAAGCGTTGCAGGTTTGCGAGCAGGTGAGCGAGTCTCGTGGGGAAAACACCTCTTCATTTCGTGGATTCACAAGGAGAAGAGCAGACGGTCGAAATCCTTTGAGGAGGTATCGCGAAGTTTCGTGGGTCATTGGATCTCATGGTGGTGCAGGGAGGTTACAGTGTAAGTGTGGAAGAGGTTCAAAGCTCAGGAGGGAGCAGAGTCGTCGATCCGAGTTAGAAGGACCGTCAGATCTACACGTGACATCACATATCGGGGAATCGCGAGTCGAAGTACCAAGTTGTTGTAACGAGAATTACGATATTGCGATCCGCGATATCCCGATAGGCTCAGAACCGTCCATCATGTGGGACACGTGCCAGGGGATCCCGAGGAGTCGGGGTTTGGAGAATCGGGGTTTCTAAGAATAGGAAACACTTGCCGCTCGAAATCGCGAAACGCGATATCCCGACGGAAGGGTCATGGGGGACACAGTTAGGGTTAGTGGAAGACAGGTGGTGTACCATATCGGGGATCGGGGAAAGGTGAGACTCGAAACCTTTGTCATCAGAATCCACGATCCCGCGAATACCGAAATCCCGATAAGAGGTGACGGGAGGTGGAAAATTCAACCCGCACGTGTGCATTGGAGTGTCGGCACATCGGGGTTTGGAGTTCAGAAATTCCATTTGTTGACGTCGCGAGTAGCGATTTCCCGATAGAGAGAACTCTGATAGCAAAGGAGAAATTCAACGTTGACTCGCATCGGACTTCGGGGAATTGTGAGACACAAAACATGCAACCATAGGATTTGCGAAATCGCGAGGTCCGATTTCCTGATCATTAAGGGAGATCCATTGGAGAGTTGTTGTGGGTAAGGAAAATTCCCGATAGGGAATTAGAGGAACCTTTGAGTTCTTTGGGCAGTGAACGAAAGAAGGTCCCGAGGAAGCGGACGTGCTTCGAGGAGTGCGGCAGCACGTCATCATAAAGACGAGTAAATGAAAATTAAATAATATTTAAATAATAGCGTGTAAGATAATTAAAAAACATATTATAAATTATTAGATGATAAAATGTCACAATCTTTTTATATTTTTATGTGTCATTCAATTATTTCGAATATCATTGATAGCATTAATATTTATATTAACTTATTCTTTTGTAAATGTGGACGCTATTGAAAAGACTAGTAATAATAGCGTGTGTGAGAATTAATTAGAAATTAAAAAATTATTAGATGATAAAATGCCACAATCTTTTCATATTTCTATATGTCATTAACAATAATTATAAATTAATGACTTAAAAATGCAATGGTCAAATTGCTTATTATTGTACATTTTAATTATCAAATATGAAGATCCTTGGATGGGGTGTCACCTCACCCAATATGCCATTAATACATTTGGCCTACGACGTAACCTCCAAACATTCGCCTCATCTCTAGAGGTTGAACATTTACTCAAGCTCATACCTACACATCCTTTCTCCCATGCCTACCTTAATGACTCTGGTCTTGTCACCGACTGACTCTACAAGTTTTGGTACAATGGATGTGAATGACATTCATGACATAGTAATAGTGGTATTAAGGGTTTTGCCCTCGATATGGCTTCATTCATCATATCTTGGGAGTCTATCGCGCCCATAACATTCACCTTTGGTAGAATCGTTGAGTTCTACTTTGCTTCCATCTGTCACATTCTAGTCTAAGGATTCTCCTAGCACCTTCTCTGGTCTCTCTTGTTGCCTCCCTGCACCATGCCTCGTGAAAGAGGAAAAGTTCGCAGGGGTTCGTGGACTTTCCATAGCTTCACAAGTCGACGTCGATCTCCCTCTCCTTCCTTCAGTATCTATGATTCTTCTCACCAGACTTCATCCCCCATGGTCGAGAATAGTGATTATGTGGCAAACCACTAGCCTGAAGAGGAGGTTTGGGGCTATGCAATTGTGGTAGAGGAAATATCGACGACCCAAAACCAGGATAATGTGGAGGTCCCAGCTTCGCCTTCTGAGAGAAGAACTCAACTAGAGGATCCCACTCCTTTGGAATAGAAGAATGACATGTGAAACAGATCTTAGGTTCAAGAGGAAGACTCTCGTGGGATGAGAGAAGAGGATCCTTCCCGTCGATTTTTGGATGATCAACTTTAGTTAATTTTTGAAATACGAAGGGACATAGAGGAACAACATTTCTGTCAGGATATGATGGACCGAAATCTATCAAAACGTTACGACTCGCTCTCCGACCAACAACCCTGCCAACATTGTATAGAATGTCGTCATTGGTGTGCCTTTGCTCCAACTTGGCGAGTTCCTCCTCACAACGATGGAAGCAACGACTAGTCGTGAGTTTGATTAAGCAACCCAGTTATGAATTTTGTCTATCTTTGTATCTCTATTTACATAGTTTTAAGATCACTTTAAATCTATGCTTTCTTTGTAGACATTATAACAGAACTAGATATTTTAATTTTGGCCCTTGTGGCAGACATTTGAAGACATATAGGACCTGGTGATGGAGCTGGTGTCCATTTTTAGTCCAGGCACCAGGTCAAATGATATGTACTTGGAACTTAGTCTTACAAAGGTAATATATATATCTAACTTGCAAAAAAAAAATTAATCAAATATGAAGACAAGTGTAGTTTCCAAATTCAAACACCAACTCCTATGTGTAACTTTTTACTTTTTCTTTTTCTTTTTCTTCTTCTACTTTTTTTTCCAGAGCAGAGGTTCAACCTCCACAATTGCTTTGGTTTACATCCTCTACGAAGTCATAAATTACCCATCGACTTCCACTTGGGATGTTGTACCATTAAATGGATCTAGGGTCCTCCTGCAACAATCGAGACTAACCACCTTGCTGAAAAACCCCAACTAGTGCATTTGAACCAATCAGCCTATGTGTAACTTATTGATATACATAGCTGATAAAAATAAATGATAAAAGGATGCAATTACCACTATCACAAGGAATCCAATGGAGACTCTAACTAACAATTCATGTGATCCTCGTCAAATACAAAATTATCCCCATCAAGTACAAAATTACCCAAGGATTTGAAAATAACTACTTGTTATTAATTTAAGATACCAATTTAATTAGAAGAATGTCATAAAAAGAATGGCAGTTGCACTACAATTACATTCCATCAAGGACTCCAATTGAATGTCCAAATGGCATAGAATGGTTTCATGTGATAATTGTAATGTTTTGAACAAAATAACTATCAATTAGCGTAAGAAACACCCAATCTAGTAATGGGATGTCTAAATAAAGTGAAACAATGAATGAAGAAGAATCATATTTGAGTGGTAACCTCATATTACAATATATTCAAATAAACAACTCAAAATGAGTATTCAAATAAGTCTCCTTGATGTATACATAGGAGATTAAGAGAGTTAGAAGACATCTTACAATAATAAGCCTACCTATGCCTAATTCATATAATGATAATTAATGAGGGCTAGGACTAGGGGCTTAATGTGCCCCTCCCATTCAAACAAGCATTTCCCTCAACACTGATCAATTGTGAATGCTTATGTATGAAGAAATCATCTTCCCAAGTTTGATCTTTCGTTGACATGTATTTCCACTAGATGATGTACTTGTTCTGTGCTATAACCAAGTTGTCCCTAAATAGTTTGAGAATTCCTTGTTACCAAGTAATCATCCACCACTAAGGTTACCTCTCAAAAGTGATGTGAGCCCTGATGACATCTTGGATGATGTATAGAATGAAGTGTTGTACCACCATCTTGCTAAAGGTAACCACTTACCCTGATATCCATGCTTGTTAAATGCAAAAACACAAAAATAACCTTCTAAACATTTATTCCCAATCCCATTTTTACATTTTACATCAGATTGAGGGTGATAAGAGTACTTGTAAGCTCCACTCATAATAGAGCGCTTCGTGAGAGAGATACGGTGTTCGATTCCCATTTCCACTTCCGTTTATATATTTGCACGAGGTTTAATGGCAAAACACCCGTCGAACAGTAATGCAACAGAAAAATCAGAGCACGCTAAGGGCAGCAGGCCCTCTTGTGTCAAGATTGGGAGTAGATAGTAAAATTCATCAGACTGAATAACAGGTCGTGTGTTCGATCCACTCTCACTGCATTCCGTGAAAAATAGTTTGCGACAGATGTAAATAATGAGTAAATAAATTACCTGAAAAAGCGACCAACCCTTTCTCATGGATAGGGATCCGTGGCGCAATGGTAGCGCGTCTGACTCCAGATCAGAAGGTTGCGTGTTCGATTCACGTCGGGTTCAATCCTGAAATTCATCCCTTGAAAATTTTTGTTTTCACAATCATTTATATGGATCAAAATCAATCCAAGTGCAAACTCGTTGAATTTGAAGTTTACAAGATTTAAGGTTAAGTTACATGGATTTTGTTATAGGTGTCTAGTTGTGTCCTTAACTAATTGGTAATTATTATTGGTTTAGTTTAAATGTTTTGTGTTTTTCTTTTTTCAACAATTATAAGTGGAATCCACAATATAATTGTTGGTGAAATTACAATTTCATATTATTCAAACCATGTTTTTAAATGCATAAATAAATTCAGCATCCTCAAAAACCCCAAAACATATGAAATATGTAATATCAACTAGTAAAATCTACAATTCCAACTATATTTCTAAACTTCTAACCAAAAACAAAACTCATCTATATAAAAAAAACTAAAACATTTAAATTACATCATCACTATTTCCCTATATACACCTTTTCTTTGTCCTAAACCTAAAATGTTGGTTGATTTTAATATCCACTACTTTGTCATTGTTCTTTTTGTTATCATTGATTCTAAATAAAGAGAGTCCCCAATATTTAGATGGAAGTGAATCTTCATTAAAACTCAAAATTATAAATCTTTTGTGAATCTTCATTAAAACTCAAAATTATAAATCTTTCAATTAATTATATCAAATTCACATTTATAAATAAGTTGCATGTTTTTCCTGGTTAATAAATTGTTATGAGGCTGCCTCAAATCTAGAAAATATCTTTATAAATTGTGTGGATTCTTTTACGCTTGTTGTTTTCAAGATGAGAGTATTATCCATGGACTAATTATGTGTAGTTAAATTAAAGTTTGTAGAGATTGATATATCTACATCAAGGTTGTTAGATCTTGCATATTTCATTAAATTTTATAAGGTTGTTAGATCTTGCATATTTCATGAGACTTTATAAAATTTCAATTAATATAAAAATAAAATAAAATATAAAGTATTTAACATTGGGTACATTTGATTTAACCTTCTTATTACTTTCATTGAATTTGAAGTTTTTCCATTTTCCAGAATGATAAAGAGGTCATTGAGATATATTCATCAATCCAATTTATCATTTTCTAACTAAACGCAAAGGCCTAAAAACCAAAGGCCTAAAAATTTATTTTTAAAAAAGTTTAGTTGACTTTATCATTTGACTTTGCTAGATAAATTTTAAGCTTCATTCCTTTGTAAAGGCCTAAAAAGTTTATTTTTAAAGAAGCTTAGTTGACTTTATCATTTGACTTTCTAGATAAATTTTAATCTTCAGTCTTTTGTTTTTTTTCTTTGTTTTTTTAATGGTATGTATAGATTTTTGAGAAATAGTGAGCATCTTCAACATTATTAACCTCCCTCTAATGCCAAATTTTAGTCAACATGAACATCTTCATCAACAAAGTCAAATTTTTATTTATTTAGAATTGTTTTTTAATTTTCAATTCAATGTCTTTATTCTACAATAATATGCATTATTCAAACATTTTTAGTTTTTTTCTTTTAATGGACTCTTCATTATGGTTTATTTAGAAATTCAATTCATTTTATATCAAAAGAAATTTGCCATTATAATAAAACTTTTAATTAGAATTATCGTATAGATAACAACTACAAACCAAAAGAACATGGTTGAGAAGTATGTGATGTTAACACATTGAATTAACATATTAAAAATGGTAATAAACCCACTTGATACCTTGTTTTCTAAATTAAGCAAGATTATATTGCAATCCTTAGTTTTATTCAGTATTAGAAAAGTTTAATTCTTTCCTAAGAAAGAAGTTTAATCTTCTATTGCCGATATTTTCTTATTTGATTTTTAGTATGAGTAGCAATGAAGCAATGTTGAAGCACCCCTAGGATGTGTCAACTTTTTAAAACATGAAATTTATACTCCAATTTTCATTGTATTGCTAATCTCCAATGTTGTTATTTTTATTTTGAGAGGTGCATTTTATAATGTAGATGAGGATATCTTCATGCCTATGTATGTTCATGTGTGTAACATTTAGACTCCAATATTTCATTATAAGAAGAAGAGGAGTTTCCAATGGCAATATGGTGATGAAAATTCACCATCCCTCAATGTTAGAAGCTCGTTTGGAGTTTCCATTCAAAAACATCAATTTAATTTAATGTCTAAATAGATATTGTACATATGTTATGAAATAACTCTCCTATTATTGAGAACATTCATTTTTTTTTGTTGGATGTTAACACATTGAATTAACATATTAAAAATGGTAATAAACCCACTTGATGCCTTGTTTTCTAACTTAAATGAGATTATATTGCATTTCTTAGTTTTATTCAGTATTAGAAAAGTTTAATTATTTCCTAGGAAAGAAGTTTGATCTTCTATTGTCAATATTTTCTTATTTGATTTTTAGTATGAGTAGCAATGAAGTAATGTTTTATTTTTAGTATGAGTAGCAATGAAGTAATGTTTGATTTTTAGTATGAGTAGCAATGAAGCAATGTTGAAGCACCCCTAGGATGTGTTAACTCTTTAAAACATGAAATGTATACTCCAATCTCTAATGTATTAATAATCTCCAATGTTGTTATTTTTTATTTTGAGAGGTGTATTTTATAACGTAGATGAAGATATCTTCATGCCTATGCATGTTCATGTGTGCAACATTTAGACTCCAAGTTTTTATTATAAGAAGAAGAGGAGTTTCCAATGCTAATATGGTGATGAAAATCCACCATCCCCAAATGTTAGAAGCTCGTTTGGGGTCTCCATTCAAAAACATCAATTTATTTTAATGTCTAAATAAATAGTGTACATATGTTATGAAACAACTCTCTTATTATGGAGAACATTCAATTTTTTTTTTATGGTTCAAAGTTACAAGGTAGAAATCATGTCACAAGTTGTTCGGTGCTTAAAATATTGAGGTTAAAATGGTTTTCAGGTGGTTTATTTTATCATTATCATGGTTGAATATTTTTGATTGAGCCATCATTTTCATTTTGATCAAATAATATTTTATGTTTTTCCTCTTATCTTTTTTTTACTTCAATTGTTTGGTGTTAATTTATGAGGATGCTTATTCTTTTTTTTTTTTAAGTTGCATGTGAATTTTTTTAAATTATTCTTTATTTCTTATCTCTGTTATATTGATAATGATGTTACATTTTCTTATGATGATAGGATGTTTGTAATTACATTAATAAACTTTATAAATCGTCAAATTTCACTAGTGTGATTCGTTTTGAAGGGTTTCATTTGTATGACAACCCAGGGTTGAAACATGTTGTAGTTGGAAGGAGACACCTAAAAAATCCTGTCACTTTAAGGGTTGGTGTCGTCCAAGCCTGATGTGATCCCCAAGCAATTTTGACTATTTAAATGTCCTTGGGTCGCAGTTTCTTAACCACATACTAGTCGCACGAGTAACATACACCCTAACAAACAAAAAATATTAAAGTTACTAAATATCACGTATTTAATGAGACTTCACTAAGTTTCAATCAATACCATAGAAAAAAAATATGCCTTTGATCACCCTTGACTTAACCCTCTTACTACTTTATGCAAATTTGAAAGTTCCCATTATGTAGAATTGTAAAAAGGTCATTGAGATACATTCCTCAATCCAATTTATCACTGTGTAACTAAAACCTAAGATCTAAAAAGTTTTTTTTTAAGAAAGCTTAGTTAGCTTTATCACCTCATTTTGATATATCAAAGTTTTAAACTTCATTGTATTTTCTCGTTTTTAATAATGTATATGGCTTCTTGAAAAATAACGAGAGTATCCATTATTTAGCTCCCCAATAGTTAACATCAACATCTTTATCAACAAAGTCAGATCTTTATTTATTTAGAATTTTTTTAAGTTTGTGATTCAATGTTTTCATTCTACATTAATATATGATGCATCATTAAAAGTTTTTTCTCTTAATGGACTTCTCATTATGCCATATTTAGAAATTCAATTCATTTTACATCATATGGAATTGTCATTATAATAAAACTTGTAATTAGAATTATCATATAGATGATAATTACAAACCCAAAAAGCATGGTTGAAATGTATGTGATGTAAACACATTGAATCAACATATTAGGATATTAAAAATAGTAATAAACCTGCTTGATACCTTGTTTTCTAACTTAATTGAGATTATATTGCATTCTTCAATACTAAAAAGAGTTTAATTATTTCCTAGGAAAAAATGGTAATAAACCCATTTGATACGTTGCTTTCAAACTTAAATGAGATTATATTGCATTCTTTGGTTCTATTCAATACTAAAAAAGTTTAATTATTTCCTACGAAAGAAGTTTGATCTTATATTGTCAATATTTTTTTATTTGATTTTTAGTATGAGTAACTATGAAGCAATGTTGAAGCATCTTTAGGATGTGTCAACTCTTTAAAATATGAAATTTATACTTCAATTTTTATTGTATTACTAACTCCAATGTTGTTAATTTTTATTTTGAGAAGCACATTTTATAACGTATATGTGTATATCTTCATACCTATGTATGTTCACGTGTATAACATTTAGACTCCAAGTTTTTATTGCAAGAAGAATAGGAATTTCCAACAACAATATGGTGATGAAAATCCATCATCCCCCAATATTAGAAGCTCGTTTGGGTCTCATTCAAACACATCAATTTTTTTTAATGTCTAAATAGATAGTGTACACATGTTATGAAATAACTCTCCTATTATGGAGAACATTCATTCAATTTTTTTGTTGATGGTTCAAAGTTACAAGGTAGAAATCGTGTCACAAGTTGTTCATTGCTTAAAAGATTGGGGTTTAAATGGTTTTAATGTGGTTATTTTATTATTATCACAGTTGACTCTTTACTCTTTCGCCTTTATTCTTTGTATTCCCTTTAATCGTCAAGCAGGTTAAAATCTCTTTCATTACTAAGCAAGTCATCCCTTTATTTTTAGTAAAGCGGTTCATCAAAGATCATTCCTTCTGTTGCTAGCCGAGTGAGGTAGGTAGATTAGAGAAAACTTTATTTTCATATGTAAGTTCTGGTTTTTCTCAATGCTTCGGTATCTGTTCTGGTTGATCCATCAGGTTATGAGATATCCGTGCCAAGCCTAGGGTTTTCCATATCTGGTCAAACCTTTTCCAAGCAGGAGTCAACAAAAGCAATTCACCTTTCCAAGGTTCCAAGGGTAGGAGGAGAAACAATAAGGCGGCTTTGGGGGGTATTGGTGATCCTCGACTCATTAGTAGTTTCAAGCCTAGATGATGAAAAGATGTTTGTAGTTTTCTATAAGATTTTTAGTTAAATGCTTGCAATTATCAACAGGGTTTTAGTTCACTAGTTGAATGGTCCTAGCATTATAACTTAGTTCCGGGCACCTCAATATGGTATGTAAACTTCTGACGTTACTCCTATGGGTTCCATTAGTTTCAAATCCATCGGGGAGGTATCAGCCGGTTGCTTTCGCTTTTTATCCATCAATTGCAATAAGAGTGGAAGACAAGTAGAGTCTATTCTCCACTCTTCTAGGCGGGTCACTCATACTTCATCTCTGAATCCGAGGAGGTCAAAGGCAGTACATGTGTTCTATCTCCTCCTATTTATTTGGTAGGTTATTCATTTATATCTGGCTAAGCCTAGGTAGTCAGAGTGTAAAAGAAATCTGTTGTATATTTTGAAATCCCTGTTGATCGACCTCAGGTAGGAGATGAAGGAACATAGGTCTTCCGCTGCTTGATTGTAGATCATACTCCCTTCTTGAATATTCAGGTTGAGCGCCTTTATGCTTGCTGGGAGATGAAGAAGTTGGCTTTGTGTGCTTGCGAACTGGCTAGACCGCCCCAAGAAGAGGGAGAGAGCCATAGAGCCATTTAGGTCAGGAAGGTAGAGACTTTCACACCTTAGGAATAAACTACGAGGCCCACCAAGTGAGTACACCCACCATACGTAAAAGAGTGTTCCCATCACGTGAGGAAAGGCAATAGAAGTGGATGGCTTACTTTTTTATATTTTCAACTTAGGAAGTAAGGCAGCTAGGATTTTACGAAAAACCAAGTTTCCAACAGAAAGTAAATATGGCTCCCCCTCCATATACAAGAGGATATCTTCCCCATAGAGCTAGCCCCATAGATCTAGATAAGTTATGATTCCCTTCCATGGCCAAGAAGAAATCTTCCCATATTCTCCTGGACGTGGCTTACTCCTACGTAAAACATTAGTTCCTACCTTGGTCGCATGCCATGACAATGATTTACATATGCCTATTTGAGGATCATGCACCATACACATAGTGTCATTTATGCTAGTCGGATAGTGCCAGTCAGGCAGGTGATGTAGCCCCCTCATCGTGCGTGAGGTGCACCCATTATCATAATTCCTTCCTACACACATTCTAAGTCGACAATAGTAGTAGCACTCTTTGCCTATCATTCCAAGGCCCCCTCACTCTTTTTAGGTATGAAATCGGTTATATGAATCTCTAAAAAAAAGTGAGCACTCACTTGTACCTCACTTCCCCCTTTTCACTTTCAAAATAACCACTTGTCCCATTCACATTCTCTTATTGGATATGCTACCTTCCCATTAATGAATGGTTGTGTATAGGGCTTGAAATAGGGCTTGGCAAATATTGTGCTTTTATGGAAATGAAGAAGTATAAGGAAATGAATTGCATAATCTCAGATATAATAGGAGATTCAATTTAGTGAGGACCCGAAGGTACTCACCTGAGGTACAAAGTTGAGGGAGATCTACGAATATTACTGGGATATTTTGGGTAGAGAAAAAGAGATTTACAGATTATGGATCTTATGGGAAATTTGGTTGTTGAAACCGAGGCTGGTCCCAGGTGATAAGAAAACTTGTGCTGAGAGATACAATGGCTAGGGAACTTAGCTTGCTCTGGATAGATTAGAGACAAGGTTAGTTCTGTGATTCTCTCTCTATAATGACTATACTATCTCTTTAGTACATCCAGTAGTTGATAGTAGTTCCACTAAAATCTATTTAGACCAGTCTCTAAGGCCAGTTGCACTCTCTGTAGTGGCTCTAATCCTTGTTCAATCAAAATCTCTTTCTTCTTCTCTTAACCCTTTCTATAATGACTATATAACTCCTAGTAGTGAATAAGTTGTATATTTCACTTCTTCCCACCTTCCGATTAGTAACACCCAGTTTCTAGTCTTTATGGTCTAATCACAAAACTAGAGAGATTGAATTACTTCTTCACTACTAGAGAGAAAGGAAAGTTGAAATAAATCTAATTTCTATTTATTGGGAGCTTACTCTATGGAATAGACCTATCCACCTACTCCACCAACAACCTATAGTTCTTACCCCTGCTTAGTCCTCACGCTTACTTGTTGGATGAGGCGGGCTTTCCATAGAGATTTTGGACAAGCTTCTAGACATCCATTCACTGGAATCACACTTACTTCATCAAGCGACTGTTATTATACCTTCTCAAGACGGGATCAGACTACACCCTACTTACTTTTCATGCATTAGCTAGAAATTCTTCGTATGGAGGGAAGCATGCTAGTCATTCGCCCTTTACCCTTGCCCTTACCTTTGATTAAGTCCATACAACCTATCCACCGGAAGACCTAGCACCTCTTACTTCATGAAGCGGGGAGGTACGGTATACCAGCTATAGACCTGGGATCAAATGAAACTACTTTACCTTTAATGAACTGTTTCTTAGAACCTATTTATTTAGCTAGGAATATCAATAGGTACGACACTAGGATATTGACTATTTACCCTACCTTATGATTATTCTTTGTATAACATATTAGATTATGGGTATACCACAGAGAACCTTCTGGGTACCACGTATTAGCTTCTGGTTAGGACAAGCCTTTATAAATCTTAAGAGGTATGGGGCATAATCCTTTACTTATGAGCATGCTATCCCACCAGATATTTTATTTACTATTGCCTTAAGCCTATTGGTTGGTTACTGCTGCCAACCACACTTACCTTATGTTAGGAAGGACAGGAAGGATTATATGGGTACATAGGGCCTCCTTCCCTTTTGACCAACTCACCACCCACCTTAAGAAATAGACCTGCCCCATATAGACCACTTCCTTCTCGTACGGGAATCTTACCCACATGTGATTGGATGATTAGATGGTGGGTTTGTCAAGTGCCAACAGGTTTTGGTTGGATTGTTTTTTCTGCCCCCCTCTTGATGAACGCCAAAACTTAAGAGATTGGATGGGGGTGTGGGGGTGATAACTTTAAGCATTGCTATTTACTTTACCTTACTTTGATTACCACCTTCAGTTGACCTACTGCTACCAACTTCCTGGCTGGTGTCTTAACCAATATTTATAGATCGGTTGTCTTACCTTAAATTTTAGAGTGAACAACGAGCTTGCTTTGAGATGAAATGAAACCAATGGGCTGGGAGATATATTGAAAAGGAAGCTTCTACTAGTCTTGGGAGAACCCCTTTAGATTTACATTTTAGCTCTCTGCAAATGCTCTTTTTGACTTCATATGATCTAACCCCAACCGAACATAGAATGTGACCTTTTACTTTAAGACAAAGGAGGGCACAACGTTTCAAACGCTGCTACGATGCTTGCTTCGACATACTTTCAATTTACAAGGATGGATCGATCAATGGCTTGTGCGGTTTCATTCAGGAGTAGCTCTGATATGACTTTTTCAATAAGAGTTGGGATGACTGGGGTGAGATTGATGGCAAACGGGCGATATGCTGCTGGTTAGATCACCAGCTTTATGAAGAACACAGATGGATGCACACTGATAAAAAGAATCAAACTGGGATGACTAGGAGAAGAAAAAAATGGCATGCTTGCTTGATAGATTTATGTGTGGAGGTGTCGTCCACCAGACGAAGGAATATTTTGTGTCGTGAGGTTTGAAACAAAAATATACCTTGCAGGACAGGTAGATTTGTGGGTCCAAGTGAGCAATTTCTATTTTTATTTACGACCAAGATGAGGGAGAGATAGGAGATACGACTTCCATCTTTGTTTGTTTGGGGTTATCCTGCCCAAGAACATTTGATTTAGTTATTGATCGAGTGATTGATCGACTACGTAGTTTGGAGATCAAGTCGAGATGGAACCATCTTCAGGAAATAAAGTCATGGACGGATGCCAAGTTTGCAACATACAAGGAAGGATGCTGGCAACACTGTGAAATAGTTGTTTGATTAGACCTTCTATCTTTATTATACATAAGTACTGTAACAAAGCACAGGCACGCTGCACGTTTTAGAAATACAAGTTGTGGGTGCTAGGGGGTTATTTCTCTCGGTCAGAGATATAGAAGAGATCAGGTCTATAGAGAAGCAGTTATCGGGCAATTCTAAATCGAGAATATATCGGTAGGCCACGCCCAAGGATGAGATGTCCAAAAATTCCATTTCAGTCTGGATGTATCTATGCAGAGCGCCGTGATACTTGAGCACCAGATGTTGCTCCAAATATTTGATACCCAACTTGGTGCGCAAGGTATGAAAGATATTCATGAAATCTGGCACTGCTTGGTCTCTTTCTTGCCGCAGTGTGGTCCATTTGGTATACAAGTTGTCATAACTTCCGACAGGGTAGTATTGTTCCTTAATAGCATCCCTTAAGGAATCCCAGGTGGCCATGACTGTAAATAGTGAGGGTTACTATGTTTCCTTTTGCTCACAGAAAGTTTCCCACCAATCTTTGATGTGGGGAACAACTTTGAGGACTACAAAAGTAATATTTTCTCTATTTGAAAAGTTATGGACAGAAAAATACCCTTCTAGTGGATTCAACCACTTGTCTATAGCATCTGCATCTACCTGACCTTCAAATATAGGAATATCGAAGTTTATTTGTACCTTGAAGGAGGTGGCGCCTCCGCTCGAAGAAGATGCGTCGCCTTTTGGTAGTCGTCGAAGGATTTGCGTGAAACTATCCATCATCTCGTTCCTTTGTTGCGTGAAGGCTTCCTCAATCAACAGTTTGAAAGGATCTCCTATCTTGTCATCTTTCTTTTCTCCTGCCATGAGAGGTCGCTTGGGTGTGTGAGAGATTTTTTCCTCAATAGAAATAAGCTTGAGACCCAACTCTTTGTACTCCGACCTCGTTGGGGACATGCATTAAGACGACAAGGAGCATACCGCTCTGATACCATTGATCCGGATTTTATGATCATAATGAAATGAATATAGATTATTAACAGGTGCTTAACACAAAATAACAGAGATATAGTAAAACTGGTTTTCTATTCAATAAGGAAATAAGCTGAAACTGTAAAATGCAGCGGAAACAAGCTTGTTGGAATGGTGGCGGCTTATCTATGAGAAGAGATGTGACAACTACACTCATTCGCAAGAAAATGATAACAATGAGGCTCTGAAGGCTTTTTTACAATAAACAGGAATTCCTAAAAACCTATACATCCAAAAACCTAACCCTAGGAGATAAAGTGTCAAAAGTCATGTGGGCCCCGTTTGGGTAAGTTAGTACATCAACTTCCCGGGGTCGTAACTTTTGAATACAATCTTCGTTTTAGGCATATGATATCCTGTTGGAAAGGTATCGTTGAGGAGATTCATTTTGAGGGCACAATCATGTGTTCAACTATCATTGAGAATATCTATCCCGAAAAACCTTCACTTAGGCCCTCAAAATGGCCCCGGAAGTTAAAACTACTAAAAATAGTAAATTGTCAAAATTGACAGCAAACTATTTTGAGCTAGTTGGAAGAGGTGGGTGGCCATTGATATCCACTTGGATAATCTATACTTGACCAAATTGTTGTTTCTTTTTCCCCTCTACTCTCTCTTTCTCTTTACTTAGTCATTTTTCTGAAAATGCGACTTCGACCAACCAATAGCCATTCAATGCCTAGGCACTTTTAAGATCAGAAATTCCTAGAAACTCGGGCTCTATATTGAACTTCCATTGTTCTGTCGCCTGCAAATAGTACCCAGACCTTCGCCACAGGTTTCAAAATATGCCGACAAGGTTTCCCTCATGTACGAATCCCTCATTCCATACTTGGCCACTTTTTGGATCGCGGGTTCTCGGACTAGCAGGCTCAAAATTGGGCCTCTATTGTTCTGTTTCCTACAAGTAGCACCCAGATTTTTGTGATATAAAAATTGACAGCCTGACTTGCCCGCTGGCTGGCTCAACATTGCACTTCTATTGTTATGTGTCCTCCAAACACCACTCAGATTTCCGCGATATACAAATTTATAGACGAACTCTAGGGCTGGCTGGCTCAAGATTGTGATTGTTTACGAATGGAAAAGTGCTAAAATGAGCCACACTCCGAGCAAAAAGTAGCCATTCAATGCCTAGGCACTTTTCAAATCACGAATTCCCAGACACCTGGGCTCTATATTGAACTTCCATTGTTCTGTCGCCTACAAACAACACTTGGATCTCTGCTACAAGTTTCAAAGTAGGCTAACAAGGGTTCCCTCATGTACAACTCCCTCATTCCATACTTGGCCACTTTTTGGATCACGGGTTCTCGGGCTGGCAGGCTCAAAATTGGGCCTCTATTGTTCTATGTCCTACAAGTAGCACCTAGAGTTTCGTAATATACAAATTGACAGATAGATTCCAGTGTTGGCGGGCTCAAGATTGCGATTGTTTACGAATGGAAAAGTGTTAAAAAGGCCACATACTACATTTGCATCACAGAGGCTATATTAAAGGGAAAATCATGTCCTCTATAGTTACGTGTCCTACAAACAAAACCCAGAGTTCCTCACTATACAAATTGACAGGTGTTAGGACCACACAATGTACCTTTTTGCCTATACTTTTTGCCACCATTATACTCTTGATCACCTACATTTTGACCCATACTATCACTTTATTTGATCATCTCAAAGGTATACAACGTCCCTTCTCATTACTATACGTTTAATCTGTTTTGCATGATATTTTACATCACTCTCGTACTTAACTATTGATTAGGAATGCATAAGTGTCCAAAAATGCAGATTTGCATTCAAGGCTTATTGCTGAAACACAGAACTGATGCTGAAACACGGAGCTGCTACACAGTCCGAGGTCGCAGATGCTGAAACACGGAGCTGCTACACAGTCTGAGGTCGCAAGATGCTGAAACACGGAGCTATAAAACAACCCACGAATTGCGATGCTGAAACAGCATCAGCAACGATGAGAAGAAGCTGTTACACCAGCTGTAACAACAAAACCTCATTTAGTTCCTGTAATAGCATTCGGTTGCGTGAGAATAGGACATCCTATGCTGATTTAGAAAGAAGATCTGATTTAGGATAGGATTCAGATATGCATTATAATGATTGTATCGAAGGAATTTCCTCTTTAAATCAAGAGGAAATCACCATTCGGGTATCCAAGTTTTTGATGCATTGAAGCAACTCCAGAGAAGCGGGACGTATTCTATTCTTTCAATTTGTAATGTGATATTTCGATAGATGAATATAAGACTTCTTTGAGTATCCTTCTCTAGCTTTTCGTTCAGGGGAATCTTGTGAGAAGGGAGGGCCCACCTTCATCACAAGATTCACCCATTAGTTAGAAGTGTGTTAGTATAATTTCTATTTATGTTTTGTTTAACTGTCGTTTGCTGAAACACTGTTTTTAATGGATTCCGCTTTGCTGAAACACTACTGACTCTGTCTTAGTTATTGAATGGAATTTGTAATTCTTTTTATCAGCAATCTTGTGTGATGATTTTATGAGGCTA
>ML779782.1:829442-849262 GCA_009831015.1 Picea engelmannii
ATACGTCCTTAAGTTATTATTGTGTGTACTTATCAATTTCATCATGTTTTTCTAATATTAACTTTCTATATATCTACATGCACACTCTATATCCATACTCTCTAGTTTCTTCCATGCACTTTACTTCTCACAAATTATTTAAAAAGTTTCCTCACTTTATTGAATAATGAATAAATTGCTTGACATTTTATGGTTGGAACCTTTCTTCCACCACTTGACTTTTATTATAAAAAACAAGGTATTGATTCTAACTTTTGCTTGGATAAATAGGTATCATAGTTTAGATGTTATTTTTACCTAGCATCATTTGTCATATTAAAGTACTTTTTATGTTTAACATTCATCTTAGATGATTATTTATTTTTTTATTTATTTTTTTATGTCTGGAGGAATCAGCAATTAGATGGGCATGTGCTCGCGTTACACGTGGCCGTGTTATCCAACTGCTACCACTATAACCTCCAGGTGTGCCCATAAGGCCCCATACGCGACACACATTGTAAGTCGGGGGGAGTTGAACTTGAAACCTCATGGAACTTCATTTTCACGGCACTTGCCAATTGATCTGCCCCCCGGGGGGCATCTTAGATGATTATTTGCAGTAATTGACGAATGAATTAATCATAATTCTCTTATTAATATTTTAATAGAATCAATGCAACTCAAAATGGTTGAATACAATAGTTTTAATGGTAGAATCAATGCAACTCAAAATGGTAGAATATAATAATCTTAATTGTTTCTTGTTCATAAAGATATAATTATTATGCATTCTATGAATAATATTGAAGCATTCTAAAAACAACATGAAGAAGTGCTCCACAAACTTGGAAAATTGTTCCAAAAAAAAAATGTCCCAAATCACATCAACCAGAATTACCCAACCTTGATCAATAACATTTGGTGGTAGGAATCCTTTCAAGGTGAATATTCATCACTAATGATGAAGCATTCATGATTTCTTCATCACTCTTTAAACATATTTTAATGCTAACAAGTTTAGTGATGCATATGAAATTTAACTTGTAACTATGAAGATGTCATTCCTCTTCAAGGCTTAGTGGGAAGTGCACATTCAACAATGTCAAGGGTGTGGTTAACCCATTAGTATATGTGGAAACTTTGTATAAGAAATGCACAACATGTTCTATCGATTGAAGTACCTAGAAGATTAGTTTATGAAGTGACAAAACACATTGATCAAGGATGATTTCACAAATGAGTTCCATACATCATGGAACAATGGGACATGAACAAGATGAAAATGTATGACATTCTCAAGTACTAAAACAATTTTCATTAGTGAATCAGATATTGGAATTATTGGTTGTAGATATACTTAAGGATGCATATAACTTCATGAAGAGATTAAGAAAAAGTAGAAGATCAAATAATGTTCCAGCTCTATGGTGACCAACAATACAAATACAATGATTATGATAAATAGTTAAAGAAGAAGAAGGCTATTTACAATTAAGAGAATATTTGCATAGCAGAGCAAACACCCTATCTATGCAAAATGTAACACAAATAAAATTCAATAGTAACAAAACACAAGTAAGTGGTTGGTGTAACACACATAAGGCCTCTAATCACAACAACATTGAATGCCATTTATGCAAGGTTTTCTTTAAGACAACACTCCATATACAACAATATAGCTTTAGAAAGTTATAATACATAAATATATGCATATAGTTTTAGACTCTCCTTTTCTTCTCTCTCTTGGATTACAATTTTTGAGAGGTCGAACTCACATAGTCATTCCATTACATGAGTTGAATCATATCATTCTCATAGTGTTTCAATCCTTACCAAATTTACAGTTCATTAATGTAGGTTCAATAATGTATATATTCACATTTACTAGTTTGTGATTCAATGTCTAATTCACATAGATAACTTATACATATATTCTTATCATAGTTGGAGGTGGCAACATAGACGTGGTAATTGTGAAGTTTTTTAGCTAACATGGAGATGGTGTGATTTGAATGGGGTCCATGCTAGTCATTATGGCCATTTAGCTAGGAGAAATTGTACATGTTGACATTAATCATGTTTAACTAGGATCAAGAAGAGCATGCTAGTCATTATGACCATTTAGCTAAGAAAAATTGTACATATTGACATTAATTATGTTTAACTAGGATAAAAAAAAGAGCAAACAATTTAAGATAATGGTTACATCTTGTTAGCATATTTCTTATTCTGATTTAACAAAAATCTCAACTAAATTTAAATTTTAATGATTACTTTTAACAATGAAACACTGTAAACTTGAATCCTTCTTCATATAAGTATGAGGTAATGATCATAGAAAAACAATGCACACATTCCTAACTCTAATTATCAATATAATTTAATGTTAGTGAAAACATTACCTGAAAATCAATTACACTTATAGCTTTAGTTCTATACTCTTGTTATATGTTGGCCTTTGTTTATGTAATTATATTGGAGAAGGATAATTTGGATAAATATTTATTTATTAAGTCGATAGACATATATTTATTGGAAATGATTAGATTTAATGAGCTTCTAAACATGGGCTTAATGGACATGATTTCATATATTCCCAATATTCTTCATCATCACAATAAATGAAGGGTTGTGATTTCAATCATTAACTTCATTGCATGAAAAAACATGTCATTTGTCATTAAAAAGACAGTAGTCTAAATATGCTAGGTTTTTTCCCTTTTTTGGATATATTTTTGGACGATATTTTCCCGAAATCTGGTGAGATATTATTATATCTCCATATTTGAGTGGTTAAATATGTATAATCTGAGTGCTCTAGGGGTTTTTCAACACGTTGAATCCATTTCTACAATAAAAAACGCAATTTAAATAACAGAAAGTTGTGATTTTGTGCGGATTTATGTTATCAGATTCCCGTGAGGAAGATGAAATTATAGAATAGTTAAACAACACCATTAAAAAGGGTTATTAAGATGATTGGCATATTAATGACGGATCAGATTATTAATACCCAATTTAATAACTACCCTATTTTTTAAGATGAATAACATGCATTTAGGGTTTTTTACTATATCTATTTTAGGATTTTTACAAAGTTTGTATACCACGTATTGGTCAGCTTCTTTACATACCCACAAATGGATGGCACATCTACTTAGTGCACGAAACACCCTCTCCTTACCCAGTAAGGTTTCACATACGCCCAACCGTAAATCTACCCGCCCTTCTGTACATTTTATATAACAATACTTCTTCACATTTTATATATAAATGTTACGTATTTGACATGGTGGCATGGTAGCTCGATTCTTTGTTTTTAACTATGTTTAATTTGTTTGTATGTTCGTGTATAAGTGCATATATCGTGAAATACAGTGGGGTTGTAGCTCAAACGGTAGAGCGCTCGCTTTGCATGCAAGAGGTACGGGGTTCGATATCCTGCAACAATCGATGAACAGTGACATTACAGAAAATTGCAGTGTGTAAAATGTAGTAGGCCCTCCTGGGTAATTGTAAAATCCATACGATATGAAAAAGAGAAATGTGTAACATATGATGAGTTATCTGTTTCTTTTGTACTCAATGTGCGGGGATAGCTAAGTTGGGAGAGCATCAGACTGAAGATCTAAAGGTCGCGTGTTCGATCCACGCTCATCACATTGCGTCGAATCATTGATATGAATATTTTCATGAAGGTGACGAAATTCAAGATTAGAAGATTGTATGTTTGATTCATGTCGGGTTCGATCGTATATCTGCAATTTTATTTGGGGTACAATGGGATCATTAAAAGAAGGCACAGAATAAGGCTTTAGTAGATGAATGTTAATGATTGAATGCATTCCCAAGTAAGGTGGTATATTAGGTTCAAGTAAGGTGCTATATTAGGCAAGTCCAAGGTTGAGGAAACCAAAGTTATAGTGTCGTGAACAGAATTGGTAAAATGGCGAACTGGTGCCGAGCAACTGGCGAACCAGGTCCCCTGAGGAAGATACCAGATCCCAGACCCTTCTCCACTGCATAGCCCACTCCAGAGGACCTCCTCTACCTGACAACCATCCATTTTTTTACTCCTTTGCTCCCAGTCGCCACAATTTTTTAGTGTTTTGTCCCTTGGTCTGCTATTGAACCACCTCTCCCTGCTTCCTTTGTCTTCTAGTCCTGATACAGACTGCACGTGCTCATCATTGCCCTGGTCCCATCGTTTCTACAACATCCTTTTTTATTTTTCAAACCTGCGGTCTGACTCCCCCCTCGTCCTGTGGGCCGGGGACGGTTCCCTAGCCACTTTTATAATGGACTCCCTTACCAAATCTCTCATGCAACCAGCTGATGAGCTCTTGTGGAAACATTAGGGCTTATTCGATCTTGCAGACTCTCTGGAAAAAAGGTGTCCCTCTCTTCCTCTCGAGTCCCTCTCAAACTGGCCTTATACGTCCACAGTAACTACAACTGATACAGGCTTTTCTCCACTGACTAGCTTTCCTTCCTTGAAACCTCCTCCACCGACCGCTGACAGGCCTCCCCTTATCGATCCAAACAAGTCTCTCTTTTCAAATACCCATAGAGCCCCCTCTTTCTCTCACTGGGAGGCTTCCAACGGTCGAAAGCAGTGGAAAACAAACAGAAAAACCAAGCGACTGGTGCTGGGTGATGGTGTAGGCTTGGAAAACCTCTGCAAAATGTCTGTTTGCGCACTGGTTGGTCGTATTTCATACAAAATCTTGAATCCTCAGCCACTGGAGGACTGGATGAAGACTAATTGGTTCCCTCTTTTAGGTTACTTCCCTGAAGTCTTTTACCTCAAAAAAGGCCGGCTTAGCTTCTTATGCAGGGATCCTGAAGATGCTACACAACTCTTATCATCTTTCTGGGTCTTTGGGAGAAGCAACCTCATGCTTAAGCGCTGGCAAATGGCTTTCAACCCAGAATCTGACTACTTCCAGCTCAGACATCTCTGGGTGTTGCTTCCGGGTCTACTTCTCCATTTCTGGACCAAAGAAGCCATCAAAGCTATAGCTGACTCTCTTGGCAGGTTCATTGCCCTCGATCGTTCTTCTCTCACTGGCTCCTCTAGGAAACTGGGCAAGGTTTTAGTTGAGATGGATCTATCGGTTGGACTGCCAGAGAACCTAGAGATTGAATGGAGAGGACGGAAGACCATTCAAACTCTGGACTATCTCGGGCTACCTTTTCGCTGTAACAAGTGCCGAGAAATTGGTCATCTTCGCAAATCTTGCACGGGTAAGTCTTTGACCTCTCTATCTGAGGAATCTAATCTGCATCTCAACCCTCCTGATTATGTGGACGTGGACCCTTCTCTCGAGTCCATGTTTATTCACCCTGACCCTCCTTCCCCTCCTCTACCTGGACAGCCCGAATTACTGACAACCAAGCTTTTTAATCTGTGTCCCTCTCTTTTCATCTCCCTCACTACATCCGAAAAGAATACCATCAACAACTATCCTTGGCTCGCTCCACTCCCCCCTGGTGCTCCCCCTCCAGATCTCGAGTTGTCACAGACCCCTTCATCAAAGACACAAACTATTGTCAAATCTCCGCACAAGGTCTTCGATCCTTCCATACCTCCTCTCCCCTCCCTCCCTATACACCCTCTCCCCACTCTTTTACCGACCTGTCAACACAGTACTCCCATTTCTTCCTCTGATCCGATCGATCCCCCAGCTGATGCCCCGGCTTCAGTCAGCCAATCGAAAGCGAGGGATCTTTGTTGGCTGAGTTGAGCTCCTTACCCACCCCTCGTTTCATCCCGGATTCCACTTCATAGCTCAATATCTACCAGGGGAATGAAATCATCCATCACTCTACTGATGCTGGTCCTTCTTCTTCTCAACTTCCGGAAAAACACATAAGATCCTTCGCTTGGTCGTGTGGTTTGGGAGTAGATCTCTCTCCTCTTCAAACGAGAAGCTCCAAAAAGAAGAAGGAAGCTCAAAACTCGCAACACTCTGATCCCTCAGCCCCTGCACTCGATGGTAAGGCCCTTAGAGCTTTGAAGGCCATAGCTCGTACCAAATAATGCTTGTGCTCTCCTTAAACTTACGAGGGATCGGAGGCATCCACAAGACTGCATCCTTCCGTAATCTTTTAGAACGCACTTCTCCTGATGTAATCCTTCTCCAAGAAACTCTTTCGTCTGATCATCTTTCCAGAGCTTTTTTGCACTCCTTCCGCTCTTCTTGGGTCTTGGCGGCCGTTAGATCACTCAGCAATTCTGGTGGCATGCTAGTAGCCTGGGACCCTGGTTACTTCGACTTGGTTCCCTTCCTGACCTGTGGAGGTATTTTTCTGCTGGACCGTTGTCTAGCTACCAACCAGGAGCTGGCTTTTCTTAATGTTTACGGCCCCTGCAAAGACAGGTTACAGTTCTGGGCCCAGCTTGCTTCCAGTGGTATTCTGGACCTACCAAACCTCATTCTAGGAGGTGACTTAAACATTACCCTCTCATCTGATGAACACTGGGGTGGAAACCTTTCCCCTGGTTCTGATGCGACCTTCTACAAAGACCTTTTCTCGTCAAAGAACCTCATAGACGTACTGTCGAACAAGCTTGTGCCCACTTGGCGTAACGGGCGAACAGGGATCGAGGCTATTGCTAGATGCCTTGATCGTTTTTTATTATCGGATAGTTTTATGTCCTCCACAGTCTTCCCGTCCTCGTGGGTGGAGCATCCATATTTTTCTGACCATGCTCCCGTGTTCCTCAAGCTGTGCATCCCCCTCCGGCATAATTCTTTCCCCTTTAAATTCAATCACCATTGGCTTCTCTCATCAGATTATGCCGATCTTGTCCAAGTTGTTTGGTCAGATCCGTGTTTCCAAATAGAACTTAATCCACAACGAAGATTAGTCTGGAAGCTTAAGGTACTAAAGGTCCGAACTAAATCCTGGAAATTTTGTAAAAAGGAATTGGAGGCGGTCCGTCTTGTTAACCTGGAATTTGAGATCAAAAATCTCATTGCTCTTTCTTCAACCTCCGTCCTATCTTTGGAAGACTCTGCATCTCTAAAATTGCTTGAAATCAACAGAGATTCTATTCTCAGCGATGAGGAAAAATGTTGGAGGCTCCGCAGCCGAGCGACGTGGCTTAAGTGGGGTGACTCCAATACCAAATTTTTCCACAACTTAGCTAGTTTTAACAAGAACAAGAAATTCATCTGGTCTATTCAAAATGATCGGGCTGAGTTACTCCGAGGGCAAGCTGCAATCAAAGAAGAGGTCGTCACCCACTTTAAACATCTCTTCAAAGCAAACAGTTGTCCAAATCTTACCAACAAACTGGCAATTGCTAGTATTTATCCAAAGCTAGTTTCGTCTACTGAAGCTACAGATATCTTTAAGCCCATCACCCTACAGGAAATCAAAGATATATTGATCCTTTTCAAAAAAGAGAGAAGTCCAGGGCCCGATGGCTGGACGACTGAGTTTTTCTCACACTTTTTCGATCTAGTTGGATCGGATCTCCTCCATATGGTGGAGGACACTCGCATCAAAGGTAAGAACATAAAAAGTCTCAACTCCACCTTCCTGGTACTGATACCAAAAGAAAACAACTCCGTCTCCTTCAACGACTACAAACCTATTTCCTTGTGTAATCTCATCTATAAGGTTGTTTCTAAGGTGATTTCCAACAGGTTGAAGCCGTATCTAGAAAAAATCCTTTCTACTGAACAACTTGGCTTTTTAAAAGGCAAAAGAATTCAAGACGCCATAGGGGTTGCCCATTAGTGCATCCACTCCATCAAACAGAAGAATTTAAAAGCCTTAATCATGAAAATAGATCTAAAAAAGGCGTTTGACAGCATTGACTGGAGTTATCTGCGGATTGTCCTTCTCTTGGCGGGTTTTGGCAACAATTTTTCTGACTAGATCCTATCCTGTGTTTCTAGTGCTAATTTCGCTGTGCTGATTAATGGGGAGGCCTCTAGTTTCTTCCTCAGTGAGAGAGGGATCCGTTAGGGATGCCCACTCTCCCCATATCTTTTCATCTTAATTATGGAGAGCCTCAGCATTATCCTTGCAAAATACTGCTCCGATCACAAAATCTCTGGTATAAAGGTTTCCAGACTCAACAAAATTATTCATCTCATGTTTGTTGACGACATCCTCCTAATGTCTTTAGCCGAAATTTCGGAGTGGCTAGTTATTCTTGATGCTCTTCATCTTTTCTGCTCTATCACAGGTCTGTCCATAAACGCTCAAAAAACCACTGTGCATTATTGGGGTCTTTCTGAGGCTGAACTTCTGCTTTTCAAAGCATCTATCTCCTTCTCTTTTTTCTATTTAAATGAAGGTTTTAGGTACTTGGGCTATCGTCTGAAACTGGGAGCTTCTAATCCTGCTGATTGGAGCTGGCTTGTGGCCTTATTTGAAAGGAGAATAGGCTTTTGGGGAAATAAGTGGCTTTCCCTGGGTGGTCGCCTTATTCTTGTCAAATCGGTACTGGAAGGTCTAGCTGTTTATTGGATGATGCTTGAACGGATTCCCAACAAGATTAGTATCTTGCTGCATAGGCTCTCTTTCAATTTCTTGTGGAACGACCTTCCTGGCAAGCGACATTTTCACCTTTGCAGCTGGCAATCCCTTTCCAGGCCCCGAAAGGAAGGGGGATGGGGGCTCAAGAACCTATCCTTTTTCAACACGGCTCTACTGGCTTGCTCCTTTTGGAGAGCGGTCACCCTTGATAGCATCTGGCACCGGGTCATTATGGACAAATATCTTGCCTCTCGCCCTCTCATCCAATGGCCGCGTAAGACGTCACATAAACAGAGAAGGGTTTCACTCTTCTGGAGAGGCCTGATTTTCGCTTCTCCAGTAATCTTACACTGGCTCCACTGGTTGCCCGAATCGATATGTGAGATTCTTCTTGGGAGAGACAAAATTCTTGGCTTGGACAACCGATCGATCCTCTCCCCTCCTCTCAGCGCACGACTTTCCTCTTTAAATTTGGAACACTTGTCACAGGTGAAATTGACAGCTCACTCGTTCCCCCACCCCGATCTATGGTACCAAAGTAGTGAGCTTCTGCTGAGTGGACCGATGGCGATTGAATGGGATGCCTACACTAGAGCTCTTAAGTCGGTTGGCATTGCCTTAAATGGAGGACATGACTCTCTCATTTGGGCTGGAAGGGATGCCTCGGGCCATATAACTGTAAAGAATGTCTATTCGGCCCTTTTACACCCACCGGCTACGGTTGCTTGTACCCCGGGACTCCTATCTATTTGGCAGTGGCCACTTCCTTTGAAGCTTCATCTCTTCTTTTGGTTGTGCGTACAAGGTAAAATCCTCACTTGGGAGGTGCTTCGGAAGAGGGGTTGGCATGGGCCCAACCACTGTGCCCTTTGCAATGATGTTGCTGAAGGTATTCACCACTTCTTCGTCCATTGTGCCTTTTCTACCAGTATTTGGACTTTTCTTTCACAACACTTCTCTCTCACAACAGACTGGAAAGGCGGCTCCTTCAACGATTGCTTCATCTCTTGGATCTCGGTTTCATCGGCCCCTCATTATCTGGTGGCTCACGTTTGCTGGCAGATTTGGAAAGAGCACAATCTGGTGTTATTTGAGGGACGACCTCCCTCCCTGCAAGCGGTTCTCCATCGCATCCTATCCTCCTTCCATATACAACAGAAATCTACTAAAAACATTCAAATCAAAGCAAGGGACTATTTGATTGTTGAAGGATCCACTATAGTCTGCTTTGACGGGGCGACTCACTCAAACGGGCTCTGCTGTGGGGCGGGGGGTACCTTCAAATCTCACCCCTCGAGGATCACTAAATGGTTTCTAAATTGCGGGGTGGGATCAAACACTAAAGATGAACTTATGGGCCTGTGGGCTTCCCTCACCCTGGCGTCTTGGTGGTCTTTAAATCACCTTCTTGTCTTAGGTGACTCAAGGATTGTAATTGACTGGATTAATCACACTTGTAATCTCCATTCAATCCACATCGAAGGATGGATGCAAAGAACGAGGGAGCTTTCCTCTTTATTCTCCGACATAAAATTCCAGCATTTTTCCAGATCTTTTAACTCAGAGGCGAATGCACTCTCCAAACGGGCTCTTGGCGCAGAGGTTGGAAGGCTCTCAGTTTTTCATTGTGATGATGGAAAAGCAAGTCCTATCTCCTCCTTCAACATATTTGAATGATTCGGTTTTCACCTGTCTGTCGATTGATAGCTCATTTTGTACAGGCTTGATCCTATCTCCATAGTTTCATTTTGCCAGTGTTCCGTTTGACTGCTCTGTCGTATTGGCTTGAATCATCCTCCGAAGATTCCACTAGCCAGTGTGATTCCTGTTATCCTTCGTAAATCTGTGATAATAACATTTATTGGTTCTTTCATTGACCAGCGTCGATTAAATGCTTCGAGCTCGATGCTGTATTTTGTAAAAAAGTTTATACATTATATAAATTTGAGAAAAAAAATTTCTTGGAAAAAAAGGTGCTATATTAGGTTGGACAACATTATCACTAACTACTACTTTGAGAAGGGAGTAAGGACCTGGTATATTAGGTTCAAGTAAGGTGGTATATTAGGTTGGACAACATTATCACTAACTACTACTTTGAGAAGGGAGTAAGGACCATATCAAAGTCACTTGATCTTTCACTATATAACCATAAACCTTTCTTTATGCAATTGTAGTCAAACTCAATCACCTACTTGGAAAGAGTGAGACACTCATATGCATTATGTCGTTGATTGTAATCCAGTCACCATTACTATAAGATTGATTGGACCTATTCATGGATTTATTGAATCTACTTTATCAAAGTTGCAACTCTATATTATTCTTTGGCATTCTTAAGAGTAGAGGATGCTACGAGTTGTAGGAATGATACATCTACAAGGTTGGATGGTTAGAAATCAAAACAAGTTTGGAAAGGGATATGCTTCGTAGAACTATGTTGAACTCTATTGTAAGCATGTTATAACATGCACGTCCCATGTGTGAGGATGTGCATGGTTATACATGTGCCAAAAATGAACTAATGTTTAGTTGAAAGCTTCTGTTTGGCCATATGTCTAAGGGTGGAAAGTGGTAGAGCACTTGTTGTTGGTTTCAAGCATTGAACATGAAGCATTCTAGAAATCATTGAGAAATCTAAAATCAAGAGAAGACAATATGGAAGATGGTAAAAACCAAAATGGAACGAAACATGAATGAAGTACAATCACACCATGTCAAGGGCTATGGTTGTCTTCTTACACATAATCGAGATAGTCATTTTGGAAAAATGATCTGCAACAACTAATGCATAGTCATGCTCATGCTTGGTCATGGGTAATCCCTAATTCATTCTAGAAATCATTGAGAAATCTAAAATCAAGAGAAGACAATATGGAAGATGGTAAAAACTAAAATGGAACAAAACATGAATGAAGTACAATCACATCATGTTAAGGGCTATGGTCGTCTTCTTACACATAATCGAGATAGTCATTTTTGAAAAATGATCCGCAACAACTAGTACATAGTCATGCTCATGCTTGGTCATGGGTAATCCATAATGAAAATCTAATATTACATATTTCTAAGGTCTAGAAAGAACAGAGAATGGTGTACGCATACCCAAATGTTGGGTGGTTGGCTTAACAATAGAACATGACACAAGATTTGAGGTAGTGTTCAAAATCTGATTTCATGTGAGGCTAGTAGATATGATGATGTAAGGAGTTGTTTTCTTTGTCACTCCAAAGGGCCCATCATACTTGAAAAATGAGACTCCCAAATCAATCAGACTTTGGGTTCACTTATAGTTACCCATAGTTTATCAAAGTAATAAAAAGATCACGTTGCAAGCGAAAATTAGCCATATCTACAATAGGTCCTATGAATGCAACATTGTACCCATGCTAAAAAGTAATGTAAACAATTACCAACTCTAGATATGAAGTGAGATATTAATCATATGCATTATCATACACACATCAAAATCAATTCATTATAAAATCTTTCAAGCATTGAAAATTTTGCATCTCAGTTTCTTTTTAATCTCTCAATATTCAATATATCTAAAATTAAGATAAAACTAAATTTATCATATAAATATTTATTCCTTCACATTCAAAATAAATAAATGATATAATTACATTAAATTTTGATTTTTAAACTATGTAAATTAAAAATTATTTAACAAATTATGTGTCTAATTCCATAAATAATCATTACATTCACTTTGATGAGCTGTAGTGGTCTCGTCTCGTCTCTAAGTGATCAGGTTCGAATATTGCTTGCTACAGCCCTAGGGTACTAAAGCTGTGAGATGCATCTTAATATAGAGGAGAGCCCCGTCGCTTCGACATGCATCATACATATTTTCTTTCAAGATCTGCTTGATTCAGCCAAGAATGGATTATCTGATCCAAAGTTAGAATAAATAACTGGGGATGTAGCTCACATGGTAGAGCGCTCGCTTTGCATGCGAGAGGTACGGGGTTCGATACCCCGCATCTCCATTATGAAATTCTTTACCGAATTTGATGTAGAACATCCGCTGATAGATCATAGAGCTTGCCGCAACACTCGTCCATTTATTGCTAGCAACAGTTATCATAATGAACAATTAAGTTACCTGAAAACAACGACCACTCCTTAGTCATTGACATGGATCCGTGGCGCAATGGTAGCGCGTCTGACTCCAGATCAGAAGGTTGCGTGTTCGATTCACGTCGGGTTCAATCTCCCAAATCTTTGTTATTTATTCAGTTTCGTACAGAAGCTTTTATACATTTCCATTGTCGCTTTCATATTTGCGCTTTGTTTCGTAGCAGTTGACGAACAGTAAGACAACGGATACGTGTGGCGGTTATTTACAGGGTTGGTGTATTGTCCCATCTTTCAAAATCACCGTGCGGGGATAGCTCAGTTGGGAGAGCGTCAGACTGAAGATCTGAAGGTCGCGTGTTCGATCCACGCTCACCGCAGTCTGACTTCAATTTGCTGAAAAGTTAACTTTTGTAAAGAGCAGATCCATGGTGCAATGGTAGTTCGTTTGATTTCAGGTCATCACAACCTAAAGTTACAAGGGTTCACTTGTTCGTTTGATTCCTCCATCCATAAGAAAATGTGTAGAAAGTCTCTCTTACTATGGGAGGGAGAAATTCCTACTTACGTTAATGTATACAACGTTAATCAATTTTAACTTTCTTTCTCACAAATATTCTATATTTCTATTGAATTTGTAGGATGTTTTTTTAGAAAATAAAATAAAAAATACATATTTTTGTGGATTTGAATTGCATTTCAAGTAGCCTACATGTAAATAGATGTTCAAGTATCGTGCATGCTTTATAAAGAAAGTTTTATATGAGATGCAACATATCACATGCATGCATATAATGTAGCTAGATGAGTAATTGTAAAGATCCTTAGCTTGCCCATTAAATCTACTTTTCTCCTGTATGTATATTTGTAGTAGTTTAAACGTTCTATCTTTTGACAGTTTTTTGGTGAATTTTTTCATTTGATTTTGCCTTAAATCCGGTGAGAAAAAATGCAATTCAAACAACCGAAAATAGCGATTTTATCCAGATTTACATTGCCAGATTCCAGCCAAAAAACCTAAATGGTAAAATGTTTAGCCAACGCCTACATATTTCTTCAAAATCTAGAAGTTTTTTTCAGCCATTATCATTTGAAAAATATTTGAAACAACCAGAACATATAAAAAGCTCAAAAGAATTTCAACATGAAATGTAATAATACTTTCTTTGAACACGTCACTATCTCTCCAGTGTTAAAAATACTATGAAATGAAGCTTTGACGATTTATCTAAATAAAATTTAGGCATTCCTTCATCTGAAATAAAGTGAAGTGTAAAACTTAGAAATAAGGAGAGCTTCCATTGAACAAGATTAACACAAATAATATCAATTGTATTACATCCAATAAACATAAATACATCAGGTATATATAGTTGGAGTGAGATCCAACTTATTCCACTCTTGGAAAGGAGAGGTTGAGAGAATCTCTCAACATCCTCCAACAAACCCAATCCAATCCCTAGACTCTAGTATGAATCATTAATGAAGCATTAACTCTAACACCCCCCCCCCTAATGCCTACATTACACATCTTCACAAATTAGAAAATGTTACAACACACAAATTTTGTCATGTCTATTTGACTGGTCCTCATACGAAGTTACACCCATCTCTGAACTTCATAGAAACTCTCTTTCTCTCCCATCATCTTCGATCTACCACTTCATACAACACAAATACAATCGCTTCCGACCATCTTTGAAGTAACTATAGGACCGATGATTCTAAAATACCTCGAAGAATAGTCTCGATACTGAAACATTCAGTAATCGATCTTACAAAATGACATTGTTTTACACACATTCACCAACACAATGATAACCTGTAACTGATTATCTTGGAGCACCGAAGTAAAACAAGAACTTCCATCATTTAACAGACTTGTAGACATACTCAACCTAATTATGTGTTCTTGTGGCACTGAAGAACTCAAGAACTACAAGCTTGAATCACATCACTCTGTTCTATATTTGGTTTTGTATAATTTACAGAACACTCCAAACAAAAATAATCAAATAAAACAACTAATTCGACTGTAATTACAATGGATATGCCCAACAAGATGCCTAAGATTTTAACCAAGAAAACATTGAACGGTTGCAACGATGATTTGGAAATTGCAGCACCTTAATGGTTGGAACAAATGCTTGCCACACCTGATCACAAGTTGATTTATGTGATCGAATGTCAAGCGTGTTATGCGATGGCTCTTTGAATTACCTTACGGTGGTCAAGTTCAACACGACTTCCTTTAAAACATTAAAATGGCGGGTTCAACACATTTTTGATGACTGTTCTCAACTGATGTCCAACTCCTTTCTCCACAAACACACAACAACGGTGCACGACAACAAATGAGAGTGGTTTCTATTTTCAAGCAACGATTTAGCCAACATATATGCCCACTTCACTCTTCACGTTTCCACACGTTGGATGGTTGCATGATATGTCCCCTTACTCAAATCCAGACGATAATTACCAATGATATAGTTGCAACCTCTTCATGATTCGAATCTTCTCTAGCTCAATTTTCAGATCAGGGCCTCCTCTTAGCGATTTCTGGCAGTGATTTTCTCTGAATCTGGTAGCGATTTTTCTCTCTTGTAAACAACGGTTCCTTCTCACCATGCATATCTGCTCCTGCTCTTTCCACTACAACAATTCATAGATCTGGGCAATTCTTGGGCAACGATTTCCACCCACACAACAAAAATCAATGTTACAACAATTAATTGGTTGCTAGGATCTACACCCGACTTATTAGCGAACATGTGACTGGTATCTGCACTAGCCCCACACAACAGATTTCGTTCTTGGCAATGATGGCTGAATGGGACGACTATTACTCAACAAAAAACTGAACAAAACACTATGCCTTTTCCTTGGTGACGGATCCTCCACGCCCGCAGATGGCTTCAACAAACTCACTCACATATGCACACAAAAATCTCACACGATATTAATAATTACTCACAAAACAAAGAAATTCAACACTCTTAAACATACATATAGCCACCTAATCCTACTCTCCTACAACAAATCAGCGTTTACATATTCCTGAGCCCTCACGTGAGGGAGTCTGGTTCAGATTAGCTCTGATACCAACTTAGAAATAAGGAGAGCTTCCATTGAACAAGATTAACACAAATAATATCAATTGTATTACATCCAATAAACAAAGATACATCGGGTATATATAGTTGGAGTGAGATCGAACTTATTCCACTCTTGGAGGGAGAGGTTGAGAGAATATCTCAACATCCTCCAACAAACCCAATCCAATCCCTAGATTCTAGTATGCATCATTAATGAGGCATTATATCTAATAGTAAATACATTAACAATGTAGGAAGCATTCGAAGAACAATCTAGTCTATTGAGAAAGCAAGGTCTTAACATTGAAAATCGAGAATATGAAGTACGCTTCTATCTATTAGGGGAATGGGGCAGGCCTCCAAGGATTCTTGTCACACTGTGCCTTTCCTTCGGGGTCAACTTCATTCGTTCGTGTCAATTTCATTACCCCTGTTCTATCGAGTTTAGTACATTGAATTAGCTCTTTATTCATCTGGCCCTTGAATCAACCTATGAAACCACCTGAGAGAAGGAAGTATTGGCACCCTTGACCCAGATCAATATTCAAAGAAATTGGGCAATCTATCGTTTTGAAATATCTAGTATATATTTCCTTACTGGGTTATCCATCCCAGACTAGTGTCATACATTTGCTAAAGGTAGGAACTTTACTATTATAATACCTAACAGAGTCAAATGATTCCTTGACCTCTATCTAATTCATGAAGTAGTATAGTCCTCTTAGGTGAAGAACCCAAGAACTACCTAGTATAACAAAATGATGCCAACGAATCACTCCACCACCAATATTACCTAACAAGCAGTAACTAATATTAAGAGGAACACACAACACGACAAATAGAATAGATTATACATTGATTAGTGTTTTAATATATTATTATTAAAGAGGTGATCTAGAGCAGAGTATCCCAACATGTTGTTAATTATTACTATTGCAAGTGGCAACAACCAGTATTGGAATATGGTTATCCCTCCTATTTCACCTAATCCGACCGTCCAAATCTGCTCCATGTTGTTGTAGCCGAGTATCGGGTGGCACATGGAATGTGGTCGTGGTGAAAACCCAAATTTTATGGAAACCTATTTTTACCATCGCCACCACGTGGAATAACATGCATGTATATATGCCAATATGGATAAAATATCACCTAATGAAGATGCCTAATAACCGACCTACTTGCAACTTGATTATTTCTAGATCAAACCATTATTTGCTAAGACTCGTGATTTTGAGGTTATTAAAAATGGTTTTGAGGTTACTGACTGATTTTGGCGTCACTACAACCTATAGGTATAGCCAGCGACTCAAAGACAAATTGTAGTTGCACCTGCCTATGATTACAACAAGTTTCGTCAGTTCTGAAGTTGCTTGCTTGTTCTATTAGTTAATTTTCAATTTCAATTTCAGTTTCTTACATGTTCTATTAGTTAATTTAAACATAAGAAAACTCATTCATGGTATAATAACATTTGGGAAATAATATTGCGTAATAAATAAATTCCAAATGAATTAATTTGATTTTACCGCATATATAATTAACTAAAATAAGCTACAAACTTATATAATAAAATTCATATATCACTTAATATGTGAAGAACAAATAAGCTACAAACTTTATTCACTAAGTCGGCTCAAATACAAGTTGTAGTTGCACCTGTTTATGATTACAACAAGTGTCCTCAGTTCTGAAGTTTCCTCTCATATGATATTGAGTCTGTAATAATTTTCAATTTCAGTTGCTTGGTTGTTGTGAAGGTACCATATTTGTCTTACCATCATCTGAGTGAATATGTTGTCTTAACTCAAGTGCAATTGTTTCTATTAATTTATAAATTACTTTTAATGACATCATAAACATATATGATGGAAATGCTTCTAATTATCTCTACTAGAAGAAACATGAATAGCAATAATGTTAGGTGAGAATATTTTTCAATTCAATAGGAGCAATATCCAAGGTCAAAATATACCACATGTGATATGTAAACGTTTTTTTCTTCACGACTCTCCAGTCAGAGATACCTTGAAGGTAATAAACAATCATCAAAGTTTTAGCTAAGGACATCACAAGTGGGTAACTGTTGTTTCCCAAATGTGTGTTTTCCTCTTGGAATATTAGTCCTCATTTCTTGTTACATGGGAGCTAGATATGCCTATTGTAGCATGATTACATATGTTTGAATTTTGTTGCAACAAGTGATTAGTTAAAGGGAGATATTATATGTATATTCTTGTAACAGTTTTCGCTTGTGGCTCTAGGTGATATTTCTCTCTGCAAGTTCTCTCTAGACTATACATGTATTTAATTTTTCCAGCACTAAGGTGTAGGATGACTGATTTTTTAGTATTGAACTTTTGTTGACACATCAGACGTGCATCAAAAGTTGTTTCTAGAAAATACTATTGTTGAATAGAGACATGGTTTCCAAAGAAACACAAGACATGATTGCATAATTTTCTTCTTAACCATAATTAATCATTGGAAGCAAGTTAGTGGTATGTATTAATAATATTACGTAGTTGGATATAGTTGCATGTGGATAAATTTTAATTTAGAAAGAAAGTTGAGAATTCTTTTTCACGTGGGTAAAAAGTTCCAGTACCTTGTAATAGAATGTACAATTATATCTATAGAATTTACTGTTACATCTACAACAACAATTGTAGAGTCTTTGTTGGGTTTGGAGACATTGCCATTATCTATTCGCTAGCTAGTTGGTAGGCTAAGAAGCTAGCCTTTGGAGACATCGCAACAACACCTTTGGAGTTTGGATATTGGAGACATCACAATGCCTTTGGAGACATTTCTCCACCACCCTTGGAGTTTGGAGGCATCGTAGAGTTTCTCTTTGCATCCAATGATATGTTTGAATAATCTCATTCAAAGAGAGATGGTAGAGAACAAAAGTTTGGAGACATCGCGAAGTTGTGCTTTGCATCCAGTGAAATGTTTGAATAATCTCATTCAAAGAGAGACTATAGAGAACAAATGTTGGGGGACATTGTATCACCATTGTAGGTTTTTTGAAGTACATAAGCATTATTTGAAAACATTATTTGACTTAAACAATTCCTTTGTCTTTGCAAAGGCGGTAATGCCTTTGTCTTTGTAAAGGCGGTGATATGGTGGCAATAAGCTAGTCCGAGTTTGCACAAGATAATTGTGTCGTCATCCTCATAAAGACTTTAAAACAAAGGTTGTGGATATGGTGACAGTAAGCTGGTCAGAGTTTGTAGGAGATAGTTGTGATTGCAAGTCTTCAATAAACTCGTCCTTATACTCATAAAGAATTTAAATGAACTTAGGTTATGGTTATCTAAAATTGCAGAAAATGCATTGTGTTTGAGTGTATTTAAAGATTTATAATAGATGAAAACTTAGATTATCAAATGTTAGCCGAGCAATAAGACTATGAGCTCAGCAATAAGACTTCAATTTTCCTAGCCAATAGTATGTTGGATAAAATCAATTTAAATATTAAAAAAAAAAAAAACTTTTTTTCCTCCCAATGTACAAGTTTGGATTGTCAAACAAATATTTTAAGTCAAACAAAGCTAATTGACAGTCAACGCGGTATAGAATGCTAGAGTCTCTGCAGGGACTAATAATTATCATGATATTTTGCAGGTGGTTTTTTTAAATTTGTTATGCTTTTCCTCTCATCTTTGTTTTACTTATAATACATATACTATGATCATCCAAAAATAAAAATAAATCCAATTAAGAAATCATTTAAAGGGATACAAATAAATAAGGTAGGTTACATAGATCTTTGTTGCAAGTTTGTAACTATGAGTTGGGGTAATCTATGTTTTCCTTTACCTTGGTGATGATCACTTTCGTTTTCCTTTACCTTGGTGATGATCACTTTCTTATTTTATAATTTGAAACACTTTTTTAATTGTCTTTGAATATATGTTGATAGTAATTTGGGTATATTATCACTTTGTTTCCAACTTATCAAATGCCATTTTCTTTTTTGTTATACACATTGTCATAATAAAAAATTATCAGTGTAGATCTATCTTAACTCTAGATCTATCATGCTCCAGATTTATCATGCTATGAGAGGCATGAAATCCCTTGAAGTGTAAATCTTTCATGTGCTTCAAAAAAGGGTTTGCACCTCTCTCTCTCTCTCTCTCTCTCTCTCTCTCTCTC
>ML779782.1:849312-859421 GCA_009831015.1 Picea engelmannii
TATATATATATATATATATATATTCCACATTGAAATAATTTCTTTTTATTAATATTTTATAAAATGCCACTTGTGAGCTCCATATTAAACATTGAAGGAATTACACATCTCCCTCATACTGAGAAATAGAAAACACCTATGTTTGGAATAAGAAACTTATACTTTCAATTACATGTGGACATTAAATTATTTTTTGTTATTAACATTTTTTAATTGCAGCACTGTCAACCTCATGTTGAAGACATAAATAATTAAACATATCCTTCATTTGGTTGTAAATGATATTAAACTATTTTACTTAATATAAACATTGAAATATTTTACTTATGGCCCAAATTGAAATATTTTTTTCCTTATTAATATTTTCTTAGATGTCACATGTCAACTTCATATTAAGCATTGAAGGAATTCTACATTTCCTTCAAATTGATAAGTAAAAAGCACCTATCAAGTGAATAAAAAACTTCTCTCTGTCTCTCTCATAATTGTTTTATTTAAGGCGGATATTGAAATATTTTATGTATCGTCTACATTGAAATCTTTTTTTGTTATTAATAATTTGTTTTAAATCCCACTTGTCAACTCCATTATTTACTTAAAGTGAATATTTTAATATTTTAGGTATGGTGGATATTAATTCCACGTGTGAACTCCATGGTGAGCACGGAAGGATTTACACGTATCCTTTGAGGGTAATAAGAAATTATATGTGTGTGTGTGTGTGTGTGTGTGTGTTTCCTCCTAAGAGGTCACAAGTTCAAATCTAGAGGGGGGTAGGGTATTTATACCTCTATAGACTTTATCAGTCAAATCGTTGGGTGGATTGTCCCACAAACAAGAGGGTCTCATACACCAATTTGGTGTGGCTTAGCTGTGACCCTAAAAATATATTCTTATTATTATATAATGGTCCATATTGAATTTTTTTTTTTTCTTATTAATATTTTTGAATGTCGCATCTCAACTCCATATTAATAATTGAAGGAATTACCCATATTGCTCATACTAGTAAGTAGAAAGCACCTATCAACAAAATAATATTTTTTTTACTAATATTTTATAAGATAATTGTACTAAATTTCTATTGATCTAACAAAATATCATACAAGCATTCAACCTTTGCTACTGGCCTGCCACTAGGGAAACCAGAGCAATAGAAAAGGTAGAGTTTATCAGTCCAAAGTGTATACCCAATGTTTTTAAACAGAGCCGTAAGTTCTATAAATTTAAAAAAAAAAACCTATATCGATTTTACTACTGGCCCTTGGCCCAGATCTTCTTAGATAGTTCATTACAAACATTAAGAAGAAATAAGGATCATGGACTTGGTGACATCACCGATCGATCATGAGTCTATTCTGAGGTCAAATTTGTTGTACTTCTCGGGGATGAAGCTGTCACCATTATTCTTGACTAGGGAAGGCAAGATAAAAATTCACACATCATCAAGTGAAGGCTATCCAACTGCAGCTGCATTGTATTCTCAACCTCCTCCCTTGTTTGAATAATTTGGCCTAAGATATTTTTTGTGTGCCAATAAAGCTCCATTGTCTTCCAGTACTTCGTATCCCTTTCCCTATTCATCCCCACATCCAGAATCCAATGAATTGTGGATTCTGCTACCTCCTGCTCTGTGTTCATAGTTCTCTCTCGGTGGATTACTGCTTCTACTTCTTCCACATGGTCTTGGAACTTAGGAGGAATGGAGGTAAAGAAAGAGTGAATTGTGTTAAAGGCTTCATGTTGAAGTCTTCAAGACGAGACTTCGGTGTCGATCTAGCAGGATGATGACCCTGGAGGCAAATTTCCTCCATGACGATAGCCATGAGGATACCCCTTCCTCGGAGCCATTGTTGCCCAAACACCCCAACGAAGTCTAGGAATAACACGTGCAATCTACAAGAGGAATCCACAATATGATCGTTGGAGTCCTGTTGTATGCAGTCGGGGTTGAGCTCTATTGGTGTCAGTTGCTCTGCTATGTCTGAGGTGTCCAATAATTGTGGGAAATAAGGGCGAAGGAGATCCACGTTGAACACTAAGTGCAGGCCAAGGAAAGGAGGAATTTTGAGCTCAAAATAATTATCCCCCACGGCCTTGGTGATGGTGTATGACCCATAACAGAGTGGGAAAATCTTTCGATGGGGTCTTGTAAGGCGTTCTTTCTACAAGTGCAACCAAACTTTGTCACCCACCTGAAACTTATGTGGCACCCGATGTTGATCATGGCCCTGCTTGTACTTATCATTGGACTTTGTAGGATATCCTGAACCTATTGGCAGATGTGTTGGATCCACCCAATGAACTAGGTGGCTTTGTCAGCTTCAGTTAGAGCAGGAGATGAGTCGGTTGAGGTGACCGCAAGGGGAAGTGAAACATATATGGAACCCAATGGTTGGAATCCCAACCCCACATGAAAGGGGATGTGGCCGTTTGAGCTATGCAGGGCTTAGTTGTAGCTATTTTGGACATAGGGAAGCCTCTCGTCCCATGTGAAAGGGTGCTTTGAATTATACATGCAAAGGATATGCACAATCATTCGATTTATGACCTCGTTTTGGCCATCTATCTTGGGGTGGAAGGCCATGGATTTGGTGAGCTTGGTGTCCAACAGTGACCATAGGCTCAACCAAAATGTGTTGAGAAATCGACTATCCCGATTTGAGACAATGGTTTGTGGGATTCCAAAATGTACCTAGACTCATTCAAAGAAGAGCTTGGCAGTGGCCTCTGCTGTGATGTTCTTCTTGTAGGAAACTAGAATCGCCATCTTAGAAAAATGATCAACAACCACAAAAAAAAAATCATTTCCCCGCTCAGTGGACGGGAGGCTTGACATGTAATCCATTGAGATGGATTCCCATGGCCTTTCAGGAGTAGGAAGAGGGATGTACAGGCCCTGTTTCTTAGTGGTCGGTTTGGAAATAGCACTGGCAGTGCAATACCTACTATACTTCTTGACCTCCTATCAAAGTTTCGGCTAGTAGAAATGTTTCTGTAGCATTGCCACTGTCTTTTCGACGCCAAAGTGTCCTACCACCCGACTGTAGTGGGCTTCCCAGATCATCTTTTCTTGCTCACTCGATGGAACACAGATATGGCCTAGACGACACAACAATCCATCCTGAAGATGGAAATTATCGACAACTGCGTTTGCACCCAACATTTGGTAGGTTGTGGCGAAGTCTGGGTCTGTCTCATAGAGTTGGGGCCATCCAGAGGTCTCATGGCCACAGAAGTCTAGCATCATGGTGAGTGTCACGACTGGCGGTCTGCTGAGGCAATCAAAGACGCAATTGGTGCTTCCTATTTTATACTTGATGTTGAGGTGAATTCCTACAAGTATGTGAACCACTTTTGATGGCAATCATTCTGGAATTTCCTTTGTGTCTACATGAACTATAGTGGCTTATGATCAGTTTGGATGATTGTCTCCTTCCTAAGGATGTAATATCTCCACTGGCGGTAGACTTGCACAATGGAGTACATTTCTTTGTCATAAGTAGGATACTTACGGACAACATATGATAGTGTCTCACTATGATAAGACACTAGGTGGACGTGCTGAGTGAGAACTCCGCCCACCGCATAGTCTGAAGTATCTGTCTCGATCTCAAAGGGATGTTGCAGGTCTGGTAGTGAAATTACTGGGGATGAGCACAAGCACTGCTTCAAATCGCCGAACACTTGTTGTTGGGACCGGCCCCACGCAAATTTTACCTTACCACCACCCCTAGTTATTTGGCTAAGGGCCCATGCAATATGGGAGAATCCCAACATGAACCTGCGGTAGAAATTGGCAAGGCCCAAGAAGCTCTAAATCTCAGTGAGTGTGGTTGGGGCTGGCTAGTGACAGATGACTTGGATCTTGATTGGATACACATGTACACCATGCTGATCAATTATGTAGCCCAGGTAATGGACCCTATCCATGCCAAAGGAGCATTTTTCCAAGTTGGCATATAGCTTGTGCTGTCACAGGGTGTGCATAACCTGCTGAATATGCTGCAAATGTTCGGCCCAAGTCTTGTTGTAAATGAGAATGTCATCCAGATACACCACTACAAAAGTATTGGTGAATGGTTGTAGGATATCATCCATCATCCTCATGAAAGTGGCTCGAGCATTTGTCAAACCAAAGGTCATGACCAACCATTCAAAAAGGCCTTCCTTTGACTTGACGATAGTTTTCCATACATCTATCTGTTCTATCGGGTCCTGGTGGTAGCCAGAATTCAAATCAATCTTACTGAAGTATTTGGCTCCCATGAGTTGATCAAGGAGGTCGTCGATTTGGGGAATCGGGTACTAGTTTCTGAATGTGATTTTATTCAGAGCTCGATAATCAATGCAGAGTCGTCATGTTCCATATTTATTCTGTACCAACACGATTGGGCTCTCGCAAGGTGATGATCTAGGATGGATTTGCCCCTTGTGGAGCAGTTCTTGGATCTGTCGCTTGATCTCCTCATTCTCTAATAGAGAGCGACGATAGACTGGCCCATTGGGCAATGATGTGTCGGGGGTTAGATTGATGGGGTGCTTGACCTGGCAGTGCAGAGGTACCCCGGTAGGTGAGAAGATATCTGAGTATTCTTCCACGACCTTATCTACTTCGTTTTGCTGTGTGGAGAGGTCGACCGCAGAGACCCTAGATGTGGCTGTGATATTTCACTTATTCTGAGAGTGAATCAAGAAGAAGATAAACTTCCCTAGTTGAGAGATGAACTTCTTGCATTGCTTAGCAGAGATCAAGGAAATAACATTAGGTGGGACTGCCTTATGTATCCTATACAATTTTCTGTTCAAAGTAATAATAACACTACGAGGCCTAGAATCATATACAACATGACGTTTCCATAAATAAGGTTGGCCCAAAATAACATCACAAACTTCGAGAGGATAAACATCACACAATACCTCATCTTTGAAGGGCTTGATGTTTTACGATAGTTGGCACTGTTGGCTAATGCAGAGATCACTTCCTTGGTGGAGCCATCCAATGGTGTAGGGTTGTGGGTGCGGTGTTGTCGGCAGGGCCAACCGCTTGACGACCTCTGCTAAGATGAGGTTCTTCTAGCTACCACTATCCATGATGAAGTGCAACAGGGTGCCTTTTACCCACATCTGTGAATGGAAGAGGCGTTCTACTTCTTTTGGCTTGTCTGGTTCACCAGGCTGGAGCTTAGTGGTAGAAATGGTGGCATTGGGTTCCGCATCAATGATCCGTCTTTCCCTTTCTGGTTCTGGCTCAGAGTCTGAACCTACATCTGATTCAGAGGATTTCACTTTGGCCACCAACGACTGCTTTGAGCGGCAGTCAACAGTGTTATGCCAAGGGATCTTATGGAAGTCACACCACTTCCTCGTATCTTTCTTTGTCTTTCCGGTTTCCTTCTTTTCTTGTAGCTTGGACTAGTTTTCCTGATACTATCCATCTTTTCTTTGTCCTTTGTTCTATGGGTTGGGGCTACCCTTTCCTAGCTTTTGTTGTGAGGGGTTCCCAGGCCCAAATTGTCACATCTTTTGTTTGAGCTTCTGCTCGATTTTGACGGCATATCGGTAGGTTGCGCCCAAGGATGAGATGTCCAAAAATTCCATTTCAATATGGATGTATCTATGCAGAGCGCCATGATACTTGAGCACCATATGTCTCTCCAAATCTTTGATACCTAGATTGGTGCGCAAGGTATGAAATATATTCATGAAATCTGGCACTGCTTGGTCTCTTTCTTGCCGCAGTGTGGTCCATTTGGTATACAAGTCGTCATAACTTTCAACAGGGTAATATTGTTCCTTAATAGCATCCCTTAAGGAATCCCAGGTGGCCATGACTATAAATAGTGAGGGTTACTCTGTTTCCTTTTTCTCATAGAAAGTTTCCCACCAATCTTTGATGTGGGGAACAACTTTGAGGACTGCAAAAGTAATATTTTCTCTATTCGAAAAGTTATGGATAGAAAAATACCCTTCTAGTAGATTCAACCACTTGTCTACAACATCTACGTCTATTTGACCTTCAAATATAGGAATATCGAAGTTTATTTGTACCTTGAATGGGGTGGCACCTCTGCTCGAAGAATATGTGTCGTCTTTTGGTAGCTGTCGAAGGATTTGCGTGAAACTATCCATCATCTCGTTCCTTTGTTGCGTGAGGGCTTCCTCAATCAATAGTTTGAAAGGATCTCCTATATCATCATCTTTCTTTTCTCCTGCCATGAGAGGTCTCTTGGGTGTGCGAGAGATTTTGTCCTCAAGAGAAATAAGCTCGAGACCCAACTCTTTGTACTCTGACCTCGTTGGGGACATGCATTAAGACGATAAGGAGCATATCGCTCTGATACCATTGGTCTAGATTTTATGATCAAAACGAAATGACTATAGATTATTAACAGGTTCTTAACACAAAATAACAAAGATACAGTAAAACTGGTTTTCTATTCAATAAGGAAATAAGCTGAAACTGTAAAATGCAGCGAAAACAAGCTTGCTAGAATGGTGGCGGCTTATCTCTGAGAAGAGATGTGACAACTATGCTCATTTGCAAGAAGATGATAACAATGAGGCTCTGAAGGATTTTTTACAATAAACAGGAATGCCAAAAACCCTATACATCCAAAAACCTAACCCTAGGAGATGAAGCGCCAAAATTCATGTGGGCCCCATTTGGGTAAGTTAGTACATCAACTTCCCGGGGTCGTAACTTTTGCATATGATCTTTGTTTTAGGCGTATGATATCCTGTTGAAAAGGTATCATAGAGGAGATTCATTTTGGGGGCACAATCATGTGTTCAACTATCATTGAGAATATCTATCCTGAAAAACCTTCATTTAGGCCCTCAAAATGGCCCCAGAAGTTAAAACTGCTAAAAATAGTAAATTGTCAAAATTGTCAACAAACTGTTTTGAGCCAGTTGGAAGAGATGGGTGGCCACCAATATCCACCCTGATCATATATACTTGACCAAATTGTTGTTTCTTTTTCACCTCTACTCTCTCTTTCTCTTTCCTTAGTCGTTTTTCTGAAAATGTGACTTCGACCAACCAGTAGCCATTCGATGCCTAGGCACTTTTAAGATCGGAAATTCCCAGATACCCGGGCTCTATATTGAACTTCCATTGTTCTGTCACCTGCAAATAGTACCCAGACCTCCACCACATGTTTCAAAATATGCTAACAAGGGTTCCCTCATGTACGAATCCCTCATTCCATACTTGGCCACTTTTTGGATTGCAGGTTATTGGGTTGGCAGGCTCAAAATTGGGCCTCTATTGTTCTGTGTCCTACAAGTAGCACCCAAAGTTCCTCAATATACAAATCGACAGGTTGACTTGCGCGTTGTCTGGCTCAACATTGCAATTCTATTGTTATGTGTCCTCCAAACACCACTCAGAGTTCTACGATATACAAATTTATAGATGGACTCCAGGGCTGGATGGCTCAAGATTGTGATTTTTTACGGATGGAAAAGTGCTAAAACGAGCCACACTCCGAGCAACAAATAGCCATTCAATGCCTAGGCACTTTTCAGATCACGAATTCCCAGACACCCGGGCTCTATATTGAACTTCCATTTTTTTGTCGCATGCAAACAACACCTGGACCTCCGCCACAACTCTCAAAATAGGCTGACAAGGGTTCCCTCATGTACGACTCCCTCATTCCATACTTGGCCACTTTTTGGATTGCAGGTTCTTGGGCTGGCGGGCTCAAAATTGGGCCTCTATTGTTCTGTGTCCTACAAGTAGCACCCAGAGTTCCACGATATACAAATTGACAAGAGGACTTGCACGTTGGCTGGCTCAACATTGCATTTCTATTGTTCTGTGTCATCCAAACAACACTGGGAGTTTCGCGATATACAAATTGACAGACGGACTCCAGGGCTGGAGGGCTCAAGATTGCGATTGTTTACGGATGGAAAAGTGCTAAAATGAGCCACATACTACATTTGCATCACATAGGTTGTATTAAAGGGAAAATCATGTCCTATATAGTTACGTGTCCTACAAACAACACCCAGAGTTCTGCACTATAAAAATTGACAGGCGACTTGTAGGCTGGTTGGCTAAAAAATTGCAATTCTATTGTTATGTGTCCTACAAACAACACTCAGAGTTCCGCGATATACAAATTGACAGACGAAGCATACAACCAAGAACCAAGTAAACTCGTGGATCGTATTCCTAGTCGTTGTTTTCTATGCTCGCCACCTTCACACTTCTTTCCAAGTATATATCTTGGCAAGAAATGGGATATATATTACATATGTGAATATATTATCCCTTCTTTTCCATCTTCTATGCTTAGCCAAATATTCGTTTCTCTTTTCCCTGAACTTTATCTTTCTCATCACTTATTCGTTTTTTCGAAAATGTCTAGTTGCGCGGGTAGGCGGACTTGCGGGTTCATGTTTTCACTCATGCTCTTATATCGCTACACTGACTGACCGCTTCCCCATTCCATACCCAGTCACTTCTTCAACTACTAATTCCCAATAGGTGGGATCTAGATTGGACTTATATTGTTCCATGACCTGCGAACAGTATCATGACTTCCGCGATATACAAATTTACAACCGGACTCAGATCATACCGTCTTTCGTATCACAGTCTACCTATCATGCCCTCTTCTGTGGTACACATTTTGCACTGAAAAATTCTGAGACATACAATTTAACCGTCAATTTTTCACGTCTTCTGTGGAACTATTGTCACCCCATTTTGAAGCTCGTCTATCCGCTTTCCATACTTCGCCATTTCTTCGAATTTATTTCACAGATTGTCGGCTTGGGGGGTTAAAGAAATATCCAATTCATAATCGTTGTTTCCTGTGCCCGCGCCCTTTTTCAATTATCAATTAGCAATTATATATAAGATCTTATTTCTAAGTATGCAATTAGCAAGCGTTAATGCTAAACCAAGATTTGAGCAAATCTCCCATTAATACGCATAAAACCAAAATTTCTGGATGGTTATATTATCCCTTCTGACTATTAATTTCAAACATCATGGAATGTCATTTGTGCGTCATCGGGTTGGTCCGTTCATGAAATCTTCAATCCTTGATTTTGAAAATGAGTCTGATCGACCATTTCCCTATTCCATACTTAGCTAGTTTCCCATAATTTCACAAATATACAAACCGAGCGTTGAATTGCCCCATGATGCTCTCTTTTGTTTTACACATTTTGCAGTAAAAAATTCTGATACGTAAAATTTGATCGTGGTACACTCACCTCTACTGAGTATCCCCCATAACCCTATTTTGAATCCTATCCAACCGCTTTTCAGACCTTGCCATTCGTTCCTTTATCTCCCTTGTCTCCATGACCTTGACACTTGTCTATAATAAAAAAATGTTTATATATGTATATAGTACATTTTTCACTGAAAACATCTGAGACATACAATTTGACCGTCGGGTCCTCACGTCTCTTGTGGAACTATTGTCACCCCATTTTGAAGCACACCTTTTCGCTTTCCATACTACGCCATTTCTTGAAATTTCTTCTGCGGATCGTCGGGTTGGCGGGTTCAAGAAATATCCAATTCCTAATCACTGTTTCATGTGCCCGCGCCCTTTTGCAATTAGCAATTAACAATTATATATAAGATCTTGTTTCTAAGTATGCAATTAGCAAGTGTTAATGCTAAACCATGATTTGAGGAAATCTCCCATCAATACACATAAAACCAAATTTTCGGATGGTTATATTATCCCTTCCGAGTGTTAATTTATAACATCATGGAATGTCAATTGTGCGTCCTCGAGTTGGTCCATTCATGAAATCTTCAATCTTTGATTCCGAAAACGAGTTTGACCGACCATTTCCCTATTTCATACTTAGCCACTTTCCCGGAATTCCGCAAATATACAAATTGGTCGATGAACTTCCCCATCATGCTCTCTTCTGTTTTACACGTTTTGCAGTAAAAAATGATGATACATAAAATTTGACCATGGGACACTCGCCTCTCCTGAGTATCCCCCGTAACCCTATTTTGAATCCCATCCGACCACTTTTCATACCTTTCCATTCCTTCCTTTCTCTCCCCCATCTCCGTGACCTTCCCACTTGTCTATAATAATAAAATGTTTTAATAT
>ML779782.1:870797-883749 GCA_009831015.1 Picea engelmannii
CAAATATTCCCTGGCATTAACAATAATTCATCTGCACAATAAAATACATGATAAAATATAAGCATCACAGGCATGCATAACATAACATTTAACATAAGCTGATACTTATCTTGAAACTGTGGTAATTCCACCAACCAGGTGCAGGCCTTCCACGAATGTCCCAACCTTAGACCACACTGCTCATCAAGCTCAGCAGTGGGTCACCCCCAAGTTGGGACTAAGCTCCACCCCCAAGGCAAGGAATCCTAGGCTAGGCGGAGGTTACAGGGAAAACACATAGTCACAAGGAAGGAATTCTCTCCTAGGAACCACTCATACTCACTGCCCACAGACTCTCCTTCCCCACATGTATGTTCCACCCCAGGAGTATACACCTTCTCTGTCACCTAGATAGTCCTTCGGCTGCTAACCTCCCTTGCCTTGGGTTTCAACAACAGACCAGACCGGAAGTCTCCGAGCTCTGTGGCAGCTACAAGGTTCCTTCCAGGAGTTCTCTCCTTTCCTCTACGCACTCTCTCACCTGGAGAGAGTCGCTCACAGGCCAAGCAACCTGTTCTTCCAACTTCAATCACCTCTCTCACTTGGAGAGAGTGTTGTACAAATTGGCCAACAAGCCACACATAGTCCAGCATTGTGTGGCCACAACAGCTAATGGGAAAATAGACATGGGCTTTCCAACAGGCTTAGCAATGACAGGATGGTCTCACGGTTATGGCTTGGGGATAGAGATTCCACACACAGGCTCAATCTTTTCAGACAAAGGATGTCTCGGCTATCCAGAAATCAACACCGGCTATCCCCGAAATCAACACAGACTTTTCCCCCGGTTTCAGAATTGCTCGAGGTCCGATCAGTTCATGCTCAGACGGTTGGGTAGAATGGAGGAGGAACCCCCAACATGGCTCATCTCAGCCATTTTATTTGCATGTGCCTAGGTTGACACTTGTCACCCATGCTACTGCATGCATTCCTTCAACATGCGTTCCTTCCATTCAGAAGTTGTTTGTCCTTCCAAAAGAACTTAGGATAAAACATATTATTCACATGTCTTTTGGAATAATATTAAAATATTATTCCCAAGGACCTAAGCCTCTAGGATCAACACTTAGTCCCTTTTCCCACCTTCCAGCCCCTAATCCCTTGCCCACTCTGTGGAAGCTTAGTCCCCCATCACTCATTCATCGTGGTTGGTCTGGACGCAACGGTGTTTATATTTTATTATTGTTCCGCATAATACAGGTACAAAATCAGGCTCTTGGCCTTAAACACTTAGGCTCTCTGGCCTAACAATCACATAAGCCCACTAGCTTATATAAACTCGGCTCACCAGCCTATAAAACATATTTACAATTCATTTCATAAACAAGATTTACAATATGGCTCGGCCTTGGGGACATTACAAAGATCACGCCCACGACTGGCTAGTCGAATATTCAGTACATAATGAAGAAATTGATCAGGCTCTATGTAATCTTTCTATCGACTTCGGGGAATTATAAAACAAACTTTTCAACATAAAAATCCGGAATGAGATCAGTGCCGCCCCAATGAGAAGCTACATTGAAGAATGACTCGAAAGGGAATTGAAGCAGGCCGTCAACGAAATGCATCAGGCAGTTGCCACGATTCCAACAGTCGTCGACGACATCAATGAAAAGGCATCCGCAAGCAAATAGAAAAAAGGGGTCATATGTTCCATCATTGTAAGTCTATTGATCGCATCCTGCTTTATTTATCAACCCAGTTATTCCACTTTTTTAAATAGAAATGTCTAGCCAAAGACTGATACCTTTCATTTTTTTTTCATGTATTGCACTCTACCATCGCCCACTTCTTCTTTCTATAGTCCTGTTTCTTGTACATAATTCTCTTATGGTCTGCGGGAGCCCCAATCCTAGTCTATATGAAAAACGCATTGAAATTTCCAGGAATATGTAACAGATTTTTATTTTTTTATATATTTCAAATAAAAGTGTTTTTTTATCTCCTTTTATATTTATGTTCTCATACATTTTTATCTTTCACCAGTCTATATGAAAAATGAAATTAAATTTCCAGGAACTTGTAACTTATTTAATATATTTCAAACTAAACTACTTTTTTTTATCTCCTTTCATATTTGTGTCGTCATAAATTTTTATCTTCCACTATGCACAAATTGTATTTTGTTATATCCTTTCAAAAAAAAATGGGGCTCTAGAGGCCACACGTCATTTACTGCATGGATACCACATGTTCTTCATGATGCTTGCCACATCTCCGCTGCAGTTTCCATCTGCCACTGCTACTTTTTCCTATCCCAATTCAACCCAACAGAGACTACGCTGCCACACAACCTTGTTATCTAAATGCCTTCCATACTCCATTGAATAAATCACTTTTGGATTTTTATCATTAAAACATTTCTTCCACTAATCAAGTAGTTTTTGTAATAACCTCTCTTCAATCATGCTATTCCATCACAAAAATAAAGAATAGTATTTTATTTGATGTATTCCTTACTTATTATCTAAATGTCTTCCATACTTCATTGAATAAATCACTTTTGGACTTTTATCATTGAAACATTTCTTCCACTAATCAATCAAGTAGTTTTTGTAATAACCTCTCTTCAATCATGCTATTCCATCACAGAAATAAAAAACAATATTTTATTTAATGTACTCCTCACTTATTATCTAAATGTCTTCCATACTTCATTGAATAAATCACTTTTGAACTTTTATCATTGAAACAATTCTTCCACTAATCAAATAGTTTTTTAATAACCTCTCTTCAATCATGCTATTCCATCACAAAAATAAAGAATAGTACACAACAAAGGTCATGTTCCTCACCTTGTATTACTGGTATACGATATTAGATGCTCTTTCTACCTAGATTTTGAGCAATTTTTTGTGTTCTAGTTTACACTTTATAGTTTATAGCTCAATATCTAATAAACACATAGGACATATACATACGTCCTTAAGTTATTATTGTGTGTACTTATCAATTTCATCATGTTTTTCTAATATTAACTTTCTATATATCTACATGCACACTCTATATCCATACTCTCTAGTTTCTTCCATGCACTTTACTTCTCACAAATTATTTAAATAGTTTCCTCACTTCATTGAATAATGAATAAATTGCTTGACATTTTATTGTTGGAACCTTTCTTCCACCACTTGACTTTTATTATAAAAAACAAGGTATTGATCCTAACTTTGGCCTGGATAAATAGGTATCACATATTAGATGTTATTTTTACCTAGCATTTGTCATATTAAAGTATTTTTATGTTTAACATTTATCTTAGATGATTATTTATTTATTTATTTTATGTCTGGAGGAATCAGTAATTAGTTGGGCATGTGCTTGCGTTACACGTGGTCGTGTTATCCAAATGCTACCACTATAACCTCCAGGTGTGTCCACGAGGCCCCATACGCGGCACACATTGTAAGTCGGGGGGAGTTGAACTCGAAACCTCATAGAACTTCATTTTCACGATACTTGCCAATTGAGCTACCCCCCGGGGGCATCTTAAATAATTATTTGCAGTAATTGACGAATGAATTAATCATAATTCTCTTATTAATATTTTAATAGAATCAATGCAACTCAAAATGGTTGAATACAATAGTTTTAATGGTAGAATCAATGCAACTCAAAATGGTAGAATATAATGATCTTAATTGTTTCTTGTTCATAAAGATATAATTATTATGCATTCTATGAATAATATTGAAGCATTCTAAAAACAACATGAAGAAGTGCTCCACAAACTTGGAAAATTGTTCCAAAAAAAATATGTCCCAAATCACATCAACCAGAATTACGCAACCTTGATCAATAACATTTGGTGGTAGGAATCCTTTCAAGGTGAATATTCATCACTAATGATGAAGCATTCATGAGTTCTTTATCACTCTTTAAACATATTTTAATGCTAACAAGTTTAGTGATGCATATGAAATCTAACTTGTAACTATGAAGATGTCATTCGTCTTCAAGGCTTAGTGGGAAGTGCACATTCAACAATGTCAAGGGTGTGGTTAACCCATTAGTATATGGGGAAACTTTGTATAAGCAATGCACAACATGTTCTATCGATTGAAGTACCTAGAAGATTAGTTTATGAAGTGACAAAACACATTGATCAAGGATGATTTCACAAATGAGTTCCATACATCATGGAACAATGGGACATGAACACAATGAAAATGAATGACATTCTCAAGTACTAAAACAATTTTCATTAGTGAATCAGATATTAGAATTATTGGTTTTAGATATACTTAAGGATGCATATAACTTCATGAAGAGATTACGAAAAAGTAGAAGATCAAATAATGTTCTAACTCTATGGTGACCAACAATATAAATACAATGATTATGATAAATAGTTAAAGAAAAAGAAGGCTATTTACAATTAAGAGAATATTTGCATAGTAGAACAAACACCCTATCTATGCAAAATGTAACACAAATAAAATTCAATAGTAACAAGACACAAGTAAGTGGTTGGTGTAACACACATAAGGCCTCTAATCACAACAACATTTCATGCCATTTATGCAAGGTTTTCTTTAAGACAACACTCCATATATAACAATATAGCTTTAGAAAGTTATAATACATAAATATATGCATATAGTTTTAGACTCTCCTTTTCTTCTCTCTCTTGGATTACAATTTTTGAGAGGTCGAACTCACATAGTCATTCCACTACATGAGTTGAATCATATCATTCTCATAGTGTTTCAATCCTTACCAAATTTACAGTTCATTAATGTAGGTTCAATAATGTATATATTCACATTTACTAGTTTGTGATTCAATGTCTAATTCACATAGATAACTTATACATATATTCTTATCACAGTTGGAGGTGGCAACATAGACATGGTAATTGTGAAGTTTTTTAGCCAACATGGAGATGGTGTGATTTGAATGGGGTCCATGCTAGTCATTATGGCCATTTAGCTAGGAGAAATTGTACATATTGACATTAATCATGTTTAACTAGGATCAAGAAGAGCATGCTAGTCATTATGGCCATTTAGCCAGAAAAAAATTGTACATATTGACATTAATTATGTTTAACTAAGATAAAAGAGAGCAAACAATTTAAAATAATGGTTTACATCTTGTTAGCATATTTCTTATTTTGATTTAACAAAAATCTCAACTAAATTTAAATTTTAATGATTACTTTTAACAATGAGACACTATAAACTTGAATTCTTCTTCATATAAGTATGAGGTAATGATGAAACCATAGAAAAACATTGCACACATTCATAACTCTAATTATCAATATAATTTAATGTTAGTGAAAATATTACCTGAAAATCAATTACACTTATAGCTTTAGCTCTATACTCTTGTTATATGTTGGTCTTTATTTATGTAATTATATTGGAGAAGGCTAATTTGGATAAATATTTATTTATTAAGTCGATAGACATACATTTATTGGAAATGATCAGATTTAATGAGCTTCTAAACATGGCTTAATGGACACAATTTCATATATTCCCAATATTCTTCATCGTCACAATAAATGAAGGGTTGTGATTTCAACCATTAACTTCATTGCATGACAAAACATGTCATTTGTCATTAAAAAGACAGTAGTCTAAATGTGCTAGTTTTTTTCCCTTTTTGGATATATTTTTGGAAGATATTTGCCCGAAATCCGGTGAGATATTATTAAATCTCCATATTTGAGTGGTTAAATATGTATAATCTGAGTGCTCTAGGGGTTTTTCAACACGTCGAATCCATTTCTGCAATAAAAAACGCAAATTAAATAACATAAAGTTGTGATTTCATGCGGATTTATGTTATCAGATTTCAGTGAGGAAGATGAAATTATAGAACAGTTAGACAACGCCATTAAAAAGGTTGTTAAGATGATTGGCATATTAATGATAGATCAGATTATTAATACCCACTTTAATAACTACCCTATGTTTTTAAGGTGAATAACATGCATTTAGAGTTTTTTACTATATCTATTTTAGAATTTTTACAAAGTTTTTATTCCACGTATTGGTCAGCTTCTTTACATACCCACAAATGGATGGCACATCTACTTAGTGCACAGAACACCCTCTCCTTGCCCAGTAAGGTTTCATATACGCCCACCCGTAAATATGCCCGCCCTTCTGTACATTTTATATAACAATACTTCTTCACATTATATATATAAATGTTACGTATTCGACATGGTGGCACAGTAGCTCGATTTTTTGTTTTTAACTATGTTTAATTTGTTTGTATTTTCGTATATAAGTGCATATATTGTGAGCTATAGTGGGGTTGTAGCTCAAACGGTAGAGCGCTCTCTTTGCATGCGTGAGGTACGTGGTTCGATATCCCGCAACAATCGACAAACAATGACATTACAGAAAATCGTAGCGTGTAAAGTGTAGTAGGCCCTCCTGGGTAATAGTAAAATCCATACGATATGAAAAAGAGAAATGTGTAACATCTGATGAGTTATCTGTGTCTTTTGTATTCAATGTGTGGGGATAGCTAAGTTGGGAAAGCGTCAGACTGAAGATCTAAAGGTCGCGTGTTCGATCCACGCTCATCGCGTTGCGTCGGATAATTGATATGAATATTTCCATGAAGGTGACGAAATTCAAGATTAGAGGATTGTATGTTTGATTCACGTCGGGTTTGATCATATATCTGCAATTTTATTTGGGGTACAATGGGATTATTAAAAGAAGGCACATAATAAGGCTTTAGTAGATGAATTTTAATGATTGAATGCATTCCCAAGTAAGGTGGTATATTAGGTTGGACAACATTATCACTAACTACTTTGAGAAGGGAGTAAGGACCATATCAAAGTTACTTGATCTTTCACTACATACCCATAAACCTTTCTTTATGTAATTGTAGTTAAACTCAATCACCTACTTGGAAAGAGTGAGACACTTATATGCATTATGTCTTTGATTATTGTAATCCGGTCATCAGTGCTATAAGATTGATTGGACCTATTCATGGATTTATTGAATCTACTTTATCAAAGTTGCAACTCTATATTATTCTTTGGCATTCTTAAAAGTAGAATATGCTACGAGTTGTAGGAATGATACATCTACAAGGTTGGATGGTTAGAAATCAAAACAAGTTTGGAAAGGGATATGCTTCATAGAACTATGTTGAACTCTATTGTAAGCATGTTATAACATGCGTGTCCCATGTGTGAGGATGTGCATGGTTATACATGTGCAAAAAATGAACTAATGTTTAGTTGAAAACTTCTATTTGGCCACATGTCTAAGGTGGAAAGTGGTATAACACTTGTTGTTGGTTTCAAGCATTGAACATGAAGCATTCTAGAAATCATTGAGAAATCTAAGATCAAGAAAAGACAATATGGAAGATGGTAAAAACTAAAATGGAACAAAACATGAATGAAGTACAATCACACCATGTCAAGGGCTATGGTCGTCTTCTTACACATAATCGAGATAGTCATTTTTGAAAAATGATCCGCAACAACTAGTACATAGTCATGCTCATGCTTGGTCATGGGTAATCCCTAATGAAAATCTAAGATGACATATTTCTAAGGTTTAGAAAGAACAGAGAATGGTGTACACATACCCAAATGTTGGGTGGTTGGCTGAACAATAGAACATGACACAAGATTTGAGGTAGTGTTCAAAATCTGATTTCATGTGAGGCTAGTAGATATGATGATGTAAGGAGTTGTTTTCTTTGTTACTCCAAAGAACCCATCATACTTGAAAAATGAGACTCTCAAATCAATCAGTGTTTGGGTTCACTTATAGTTACCCATAGTTTATCAAGGTAATAAAAAGATCATGTTGCAACTGAAAATTAGCCATATCTACAATAGGTCCTATGAATGCAACATTGTGCCCATGCTAAAAAGTAATGTAAACAATTACCAACTCTAGATGTGAAGTGAGATATTAATCATATGCATAGCATACACATATCAAAATCAATTCATTATAAAATCTTTTAAACATTGAAAATTTTGCATCTCAATTTCTTTTTAATCTCTCAATATTCAATATATCTAAAATTAAGATAAAACTAAATTTATCATATACATATTTATTCCTTCACATTCAAAATAAATAAATGATATAATTACATTAAATTTTTATTTACTTAATTTTGATTTTTAAACTTTGTAAATTAAAAATTATTTAACAAATTATGTGTCTAATTCCACAAATAATCATTACATTCACTTTGATGAGCTGTACTGGTCTCGTCTCTAAGTGATTAGGTTCGAATATCGCTTGCTACAGCCCTAAGGTACCAAAGCTGTGAGATGCATCTTAATAGAGAGGAGAGCCCCGTCGCTTAGACATGCATCATACGTATTTTCTTTCAAGATCTGCTTGATTCAGACAAGAATGGATTATCTGATCCAAAGTCATGGTAAATAACCGGGGATGTAGCTCACATGGTAGAGCGCTCGCTTTGCATGCGAGAGGTACGGGGTTCGATACCCCGCATCTCCATTTTCAATTTCTTTACTGAATTTGATGTCGAACATCCGCTGATAGATCATAGAGCTTGCCGCAACACTCATCCATTTATTGCTAGCAACAGTTGTCATAATGAAAAGTTAAGTTACCTGAAAAGAACGACCACCCTTAAGTTATAGAACTGTTTCAGTTGCGCAATGGTAGCGCGTCTTACTCCATATCAGAAGGTTGGGTGTTCGATTCACGTCTTGTTCAATCTTCCAAACTTTTGTTATACATTCATCTATTTCCATTGTCGCTTTCATATTTGCGCTTTGTTTCGTAGCAGTCGACGAACAGTAAGACAACGGATACGTGTGGCGGTTATTTATACCGCGAGCTTTTATTTTACAGAGTTGGTGTATTGTCCCTTCCTTCAAAATCACCGTGCGGGGATAGCTCAGTTGGGAGAGCGTCAGACTGAAGATCTGAAGGTCGCGTGTTCGATCCACTCTCACCGCAGTCCGACTTCGATCTGCTGAAAAGTTAACTCTTGTAAAGAGCAGAAAAATTACATTTTGTTTTTAACGAGGGATCCATGGTGCAATGGTAGTTCGTTTGATTTCAGATCAAATGGTTGCATGCTCTATTTATCATTTTGTTTTTAACGAGGGATCCATGGTGCAATGGTAGTTCGTTTGATTTCAGAGCAAATGGTTGCATGCTCTATTTATGTCTTGCTTTTAGACGGCTTAGTGTTAATTTATCAAGAATACATAAACTTTTTTCTGCAGATTTTTTAATACTTTTCTTCAAAAGAATTTCAACATGAAATGTAATAATACTTTCTTTGAACACATCACTATCTCTCCAATGTTAAAAATACTATGAAACGAAGCTTTCACGATTTATCTAAATAAAATTTAGGCATTCCTTCATTTGAAATAAAGTGAAGTGTTAAACTTAGAAATAAGGAGAGCTTTCATTGAACAAGATTAACACAAATAATATTAATTGTATTACATCTAATAAATAGAGATACATCAGGTATATATAGTTGGAGTGAGATCCAACTTATTCCATTCTTGGAGGGGAGAGGTTGAGAGAATCTCTCAACATCCTCCAACAAACCCAATCCAATCCCTAGACTCTAGTATGAGTCATTAATGATGCAATCCCTAGAAATAAGGAGAGCTTCCATTGAACAAGATTAACACAAATAATATCAATTGTATTACATCCAATAAACAGAGATACATCGGGTATATATAGTTGGAGTGAGATCCAACTTATTCCACTCTTGGAGGGAGAGTTTGAGAGAATATCTCAACATCCTCCAAAAACCCAATCCAATCCATAGACTCTAGTATGCAACATTAATGAGGCATTATCTCTAACAGTAAATACATCAACAATGTAGGAAGCATTCGAAAAACAATCTAGTCTATTGAGAAACCAAGGTCTTAACATTGAAAATCAAGAATATGAAGTACGCTTGTATCTATTAGGGGAATGGGGTAGGCCTCCAAGGATTCTTGTCGCACTGTGCCTTCCCTTCGAGGTCAACTTCAGTCGTTCGTGTCAATTTCATTACCCCTGGTCTACCGAGTTTAGTACATTGAATTAGATCTTTATTCATCTGGCCCTTTAATCGACCTGTGAAACCACCTGAGAGAAGGAAGTATTGGCACCCTTGACCTAGATCAATATTCAAAGCAATCGGGCAAGGTTTGTACTTGTCTATCATTTTGAAATATCTGGTCTATCTTTCCTTACCGGGTTATCCATCCCAGACCAATCTCATACATTTGCTAAAGGTAGGAACTTTACTATTATAATACCTAACAGAGTCAAATGATTCCTTGACCTTGTTCTAATTCATGAAGTAGTATAGTCCTCTTAGGCGAAGAACCCAAGAACTACCTAGCATAGCAGAATTATGCCAACGAATCACTCCACCACCAATATTACCTAACAAGCAGTAACTAATATTAAGAGGAACACACAACACGACAAATAAAATATATTATACATTAATTAGTGTTTTAATATATTACTATTAAGGAGGTGATCTAGAACAGAGTAGCCCAACATGTTGTTAATTATTACTATTGCAAGTGGAAACAACCAGTATTGGAATATGTTTAGCCCTCCCATTTCACCTCATTCGACTATCCAAATCCGCTCCATGTTGTTGTAGCCGAGTATCGGGTGTAACATGGAATGTGGTCATGGTGAAAACCCAAATTTTATGGAAACCTATTTTTACCATCACCACCACGTGGAATAACATGCATGTATATATGCCAATATGGCTAGAATATCACCTAATGAAGATGCCTAATAACCGACCTACTTGCAACTCGATTATTTCTAGATCAAACTATTATTTGCTAAGACTCGTGGTTTTGAGGTTATTAAAAATGGTTTTGAGGTTACTGACTGATTTTGGCGTCACTACAACCTATAGGTATAGCCAGTGACTCAAAGACAAATTGTAGTTGCACCTGTCTATGATTACAACAAGTTTCGTCAGTTATGAAGTTGCTTGCTTGTTCTATTAGTTAATTTTCAAATTGTAGTTGCACCTGTCTATGATTACAACAAGTTTCGTCAGTTATGAAGTTGCTTGCTTGTTCTATTAGTTAATTTTCAATTTCAGTTGCTTACATGTTCTATTAGTTAATTTAAACATAAGAAAACTCATTCATGGTATAATAACATTTGGGAAATAATATTGTGTAACAAATAAATTCCAAATGAATTAATTCGATTTTACCGCATATATAATTAACTAACTTAAAACATAATAAAATTCATATATCACTTAATATGTGAAGAACAAATAAGCTACAAACTTCATTCACTAAGTCGACTCAAATACAAGTTGTAGTTGCACCTGTTTATGATTACAACAAGTGTCCTCAGTTCTGAAGTTTCCTCTGATATCATGTGATATCGAGTCTGTAATAATTTTCAATTTCAGTTGCTTGGTTGTTGTGAAGGTACCATATTTTTCTTACCATCATCTAAGTGAATATGTTGTCTTAACTCAAGTGCAATTGTTTCTATTAATTTATAAATTACTTTTAATGACATCATAAACATATATGATGGAAATGCTTCTAATTATCTCTACCAGAAGAAACATGAATAGCAATAATGTTAGGTGAGAATATTTTTCAATTCAATAGGAGTAGTATCTAAGGTCAAAATATACCACATGTGATATGTAAATGTTTTTTGCTTCACGACTCTCCAGTCAAAGATACCTTGAAGGTAATCAACAATCATCAAATTTTTAAACATAGTTATCAACTTAACGAGAACTCTACATAGTTCTCGTTTTTGGGGGGGTCCAAATTTTTACCCCGTTTTTAAAAATGGTGCTACCGGTAGCACCCCTCTCCCTTTTTAGGTGGTTTTTCGATATTTTAAATTTTTTAATTCACAATGTTTACACATTTTATTTTTTTTAATGCTTATTTTTCATCTATTTTCATTTTTTTCAATTTTTTATTTTTATTTATTTTTATTCAATGGCGTTTTTAGTCATTTTTCCATGCTTCTTTCAATCTTAAAAATATTTTTTACCATTTACTTTTTTGAAGTTATGATTTTTCATATAATTGTGTCTTCTTAATTAATTTATTGTTCCATACTTTTAAAATATAATGGAAAACATCATTCTTAACACATTGTTTACCTTTACTTCAATACATGGAAAAAAATTGTAGTTAAATAACATTATTTTTTAATATTTAACAAAAAAATTTAATTCAAATCTTTTTATATAAACTAAAAACTAAGAAAAATAAAAAAAATAAAAAAATTTAAATAAAAATAAAAATAAAAAAAACAAATTTAGATAATAAAAAAATCAAAGAGAAACTTAAAAAACTAAAGAGGAAAAAACAAAACAAATATATACACTAAGCTAAATCTAGAAAAAAAAAGAAAAAAGAAAAAAAAGGGTAAAAAACCAAATTTATGATCTAAAAGCTTTAGAAAAGTTTAAAAAACACTAAGAACAATTAAGAATATATGTTTAAAAAAAAAAACAAATTGACACATTTAAACTACAAAATTTAATACAAAATTAGAAAAAAATAAAAAATAAAAAACTTAAAAATAACATAAAATTATAAAAAAAAATATTTTTTTTATTAAAAAACTTAAAAATATGTAAAATTTTATGTAAAAACAAACAAATTAAAAAAAACATATGCATCGGTGATGAGAGGTCATGGGGAGTGATGTCAGGCATCACCCCAGCCCGGGGCTGGGGTGATGCCTAACATCACCCCCACGACACCCACGACGCTCAACCAACATGGGTGTCGTGGGTGTCATGGGGGGTGATTTCAGACATCACCCCAGCCCTAGTGGCTAAGCTCTAGTTCGACGGGGCCAAGGCTTAGCCCGTGGGTGCTAGAGTGATGCCGAGAATCGCCCCAGCCCCCAGGGGCTAAGCCTTATCCCCGTGGGAC
>ML779782.1:891562-916674 GCA_009831015.1 Picea engelmannii
ATATATATATATATATATATATATATATATATAATGGTTAAGAACATGTGTTTCCACCTAAGAGGTCACAAGTTCAAATCTAGAGGGGGTAGGGTATTATACCTCTGTAGACTTTATCAGTCAAATCGTTGGGCGGAGGGGGTCCCTTGTCCCACAAACAAGGGGGTCTCATACACCAATTTGGTGTGGCTTGGTCGTGACCTTAAAAATATATTATTATTATTATATAATGGTCCATATTGAAATAACTTTTTTTCTTATTAATATTTTTAAATGTTGCATCTCAACTCCATATTAATAATTGAAGGAATTACCCATATTGCTCATACTAGTAAGTAGAAAGCACCTATCAACGAAATAATAATTTTTTTACTAATATTTTATAAGATAATTGTACTAAATTTCTATTGATCTAACAAAATATCATACAAGCATTTAGCCTTTGCTACTGGCCCACCACTAGGGAAACCAGAGAAATAGAAAAGGTAGAGTTTATCAGTGTAAACTGTATACCCAATGTTTTTAAATAGAGCCTTAAGTTCTAGAAAATTAAAAAAAAAAAAAAAACACCCTATATCAATTTTACTACTGGCCCTTGGCCTAGATCTTCTTAGATAGTTCATTACAAACATTAAGAAAAAATAAGGATCATGCACTTGGTGACATCACCGACCGATCCTGAGTCTAATCTGAGGCCGAATTTGTTGTAATTCTCGGGGCTGAAGTAGGCACCACTATTCTTGACTAGGGAAGGCAAGATAAAACTTCACACATCATCAAGTGAAGGTTATCCAACTACAGTTGCATTGTATTCTCAAACTCCTCCCTCGTTTGAAGAATTTGGCCTAAGATATTTTTTGTGTGTCAATAAAACTCCATTGTCTTCTAGTACATTGTATCCCTTGCCCTATTCATCCCCACATCCAGAATCCAACAAATTGTGGCTTCTGCTACCTCCTGCTCCGTGTTCATAGTTCTCTCCCGGTGGATTACTGCTTCTACTTCTTCCACATGGTCTTGGAACCTAGGAGGAATGGAGGTAAAGAAAGAGTGAACTGTGTTAAAGGCTTCATGTTGAAGTCTTGAAGACGAGACTTCGGTATCGATCTAGCAGGATGATGACCCTGGAGGAAAATTTCCTCCACGACGATAGCCATGAGGATACCCCTTCCTCAGAGACATTGCTACCCAAACACCCCAACGAAGTCTAGGAATAACATGTGCAATCTACAAGAGGGTCTCTCCCCCACTCCCCCCTTTTTTTTGAAATTCCCTATAATTATCCACTCCCCTCCCTTGGTGGAGCTGGTTATGACTTCTCCACCCTATGGACTTAGCGAAACAGTTCTTACGAATGTCTTTTTCCATCAGATTGGGAGTAAAAGTTTCCTTCCTTGGGATTAATTGGACCATATTAAATTGCATTAAACATTGGGGTTACTGATGGAGTGTTGTCTCTCCTCCATTGCATGCATCTAGTTTACGGTGCCATGTGATAGCACCTGGGGTATAAGCATGTGGAACCTTGAGATGAGGGCTCATTTCCTCCCTGCCATTTAATACTACTGCTAATGTATCTATGTCATGCCGTTGGTTTAAACCCCTGTTGGTCCCATCATTAAAACCTTCACATTATTCTAGACAACGATTTGTCTCAATCCTTCTCCCTCACTAGTAGCCCGAGGGAAATATCGTTCGACCGATGATCGTACTAACTAGCTCCATAAATCTGTGCCTCTGGTTCACTTTCCAGCTAGGTCCATTATTAATAGTCGTTGGGTCCAACATCCTATCAGTCTTAGGACCTAGGTCTCCATCATTTCTCGTCTCTGACACCCCATACGGGTGAAAAAATATTTTACTTTCAGTTACTCTCACTCTCTTTATTTCTATATACAACCTAAGTGGGCCTAATGGTTAAGATAACATGTTTCCTCCTTAGAGGTCACAAGTTCAAATCCAGAGGGGTGTAGGGTATGTATACCTCCATAGACTTTAGTAGCAACATACCTACGCGGAGGGGGTTGGTAGTGACCTTAAAAATAGATTATTATTATTATTATAAAGTTGGTATATAATTATTTTACTTAAGGTGGATATTACACATTTGATTCCATCATACATAATGTTGGTATAAAATTATTTTACTTAAGGTGGATATTACACATTTGACTCCATCATATATAAAGTGACTCATATTGGGAAGTAGAAAGCACCTATCAATAGAATAACAACTTTTTTACTTTCAGATACTCTCCTTCTCTCTCTATAAAGTTGGTCTATAATTATTTGATTTAAGGTGGATATTGAAATTTTATTTATGGCCAACATTGAAATATTTTTTCTTATTAATATTTTTTTAAATGTCACGTGTCAACTCCATGTTAAGCATGGAAGAAATTACACATTTGCCTCATACTGACACTCCATGTTAAGTACCGGAAGAAATTACACATCTGCCTCACACTAATCTGTAGAAAACCCCTTTCGACACAATTTGTTTTTTTAATTCTTCCAAATTCATTAACTTTGAAATTAAAAAATGTAACTTTGAAAAAGGAGAATTAATTATATTAATTTTATGAAGGTGATTCTTATTATTAAGGAGAAGGATTTATTTACCTACAATAATCTATGATTAAGATTAATATCCAGTACTCTTCTATCATCCCAAAGGACATTTCCAGTATCCCTTTTATGCTTGGTTTTTGATAAAGGACATTTCCAATATTAGGATGGAAGTGAATTTTCTTTAAAACTCAACATCTTAGAAATCTTCATATTAATTTTTAAGCTCACATTAAGAAAAAGATTGTGATTTTTCCTCGTTATAAATTGTTGTGAGGTTGCTTTAGATCTAAAAAGTATGTTTATTCATTAAGGGACTTCTCTTGCATTTGCTCCTTCTATGAACTATAAATGGGAGATTAGATTAAAGTTTTTAGGGATTGATATACCTAGAATAAGGTTGTTAGATCTAGTATATTTTATGGGACTTTATAGAGTGTCAATCAATATGATAAAATAAAGGGGAACAATGGGCACCCTTAATTTAACTCTATTATTACCTTGTAAAACTGTGAAGGTTTTTCATTTTTCAAAATTGCGATGTTGCAAAGAGTTCAATGAGACACATTCAATAATTCACCTATAGGGAAATCTCAACTATCAAATCTATAGGTAAGTCACACATTCTTACATGGAAGAAGCAAATTGACAAGGGAGGGAAACAATATTGGCATTCCAAGATAACTTGTTAGGAGAATATCTTAAAAGCTTTGGACACACCATTTGTGAATAGTAAAGACTCAAGCATTGATGTCTACACATCCATAGTGCAAGAAATAAGAAACATTGCTCATATACAATCCACACATAAATTTGTGGAGTCCTACTTGAGGAATAATGTCCACACTATTAAGGATTGTTACATTAGACCTCTATGTAATAAGCCCTGAGATGAATTCTCCCTAAGAGAAGATGTTGTTGAAGGATAAATGCTCATAATACAATATTTAGACCAACATTGTGCAATATGGTTGGGTAGTGTAGAGGGAAAAAGATTCAAATGTTGTTGTTGAAACATACAAAGTAATGGTTCAGGAATCCCATGAGAACATTGAGAGGAAACATAGTTTTGTAGTACAAAAAATATTTAAAAGGAACTCAACAATAGGTTGTTGGAATAGAACGAATGACATCCATCGATTTGAATAACATCATATGGGCATGGTCACCAATGGCAGGATGGAAGGGAGAGATAAAAAAAATAAATTGGAAGATATTTGAATTGGAAGATGTCAATGAATTGGAAGTCCATGTGATATATTTTTTGTCGAAGAAGAAGGTTGTCAAACTCATGAGCATTCTCTCCAGGTGAGAGATTTGCTAGGAATTGTTCCCTGGTGCGTTGGGAATTAGTTACAAGGCTCTAAGACTTCCTGTCCAGCCTATTGCTAAAGCCATAGAAGGGAAGTGGGGAAGACGATGGGATGTTGAGCAGAGAAGGGGCACACTTCCTAGAGTGGGACATGCTTGGGGGAAATTAGAGACTGCATGCTAGTTGCAGCAGTTGGGCACCTTGGACTGAGCAATTATGCTGATAATAATACCTTAGCTTGGCATGAGGAATCATTTTTCCCTGGTAGAGTTTAAGCCCCAGCTTGGGGGTGACCTGTTGCTGAAATTTTATGAGAAACAGAGTCTATGGCTGGGAGGAACGTCTGAACTCTACATGTATTTGGTGACTCTTTATAAAATATACGTTTCCTTTATGTGCTTTTCTGAATTACTATGTGCTTAATTATCTATGTATGACATGGGTTTATTTCCTGTATGATGTTTCATATAATTAGTTGTTGTTATTCATTATAATGTTGTTTCTACATGTAAGTATGATATTGTTATTCAGTATTTGTTGTTTCACATGTAGAGTATGGCAATTATTAAGTATTCATGTTAGTTAACATTCTAATAATGGTCATGAGTTTTCGAGGTGAGGCTATGATTTTCGTGCATACAGGGAAATGTTGGATCAAGTTGTCATTAATGCCAATGGTTTGATTGATGGATGTCAAGTGATTAAATGATTGATGAACAATGTATATGTATTGTCCTTGATGAGAATGATAGATTTCAAGTGGAAACCAATCGATGAAGATGGATCAATAAGTTATCATTGATATGATACCTAGATAAAGATGGATCAATAAGTTATCATTGATATGATGCATAGATGAAGGTGGATCAATGAGTTGTCATTGATACATGATGAAGATGGATTCTTTGATATATGATGCATAGTTTTAACTCATTATTTTCTTGTCACGATACAAATGGATGAACTCCAAAGTGGTCTCCTTATGGTGAAAGCCTTCACGGGAAGACGCTTTGCGGTTGAGTTATGATTGAGAGAACCCATGCTTGTATGTGGAATAATGAGATGAAGATCAGTGATTGTGTTGGTGAAACTATCCTAGATGTATAGTGCTTGTCATGCCATTTCCGGTGGTATGTAGAATGTCACATAACTCCTCACAGTTTGAGAGTTATGACCCTACGAAGTTGAAGGATCCCCATATGATGGCTTGAAGCCCCATAAGGTCAAAGAAGTCAAAGTGCCTTAAAAGAAGAAATCATTATTTAAATGATAAAGTAAAGTGACAAAGTCAAGGTAGATTATTTAAATAATAAAGAGAAGTGACAAAATCAAGAAAGAATATTTAAATGATAAAGATTGGAGAACTTTCTATTTATGGAAAGTGGTTAACCCTAAAATAAGAAAAATAAGTTAAGTGACCTAGAAATGGGTTATGTGACCTAGAGGATAAAAGTATAAATAATATAGAAATGGTCTCTTGCTAAAACATCCCTTTTGTGGATCAATGGAGAGCTTCTTGTGAGATTATCTTTTTGAGTATTCTGGAGAGCTTCTTCTGAGAGCATCTTTGGTGTGGATCTCTTGAGCATGATTGAAGATCTATTCTGAGAAAGAGAGCGTGAGGAGGATATCATGGACACATTAAAGTTTCGACAATATCTGAGATCTTGACGACAAAAGTCTCGGAGCTTCAGAAACCCTAATTTTTGAGGTGTACGCTGGTTGCAATGGGCCAAGGCATGTACATACGCGGGTTGTATGAGGACAGGGCGCATATAGTGGATAAAATCATGGAGATTTGTGTTTGAGCTGATGAATGGCTGTTGAAGACTGAAGCAGGTTCCATATTTGCATTCTATGGGCTCAGATCTGTCACTGAGACACTAATATGGTTACATTATTTTCTTGATGAATAGTATTTCTTGTTGTGTTGTGAATGCTTAGGGAATTCTTGGTATGGATGATGTGATGTGGTTTATGTTGGTTGATGGAGTGAGCAATAATCTTGTGATTCAGTTGTGATATGATTGCTATGGTATACTAGTTTCTTATACATGATTGGGTTAGCATTCATATTGATTGGTTGTGGATCATGAGTAAGCTATTGGAGAGCTTGGATGTGTTGTGACTAGCTGGTGGTCAGTTTGGACAGTGGAAGATAGAATAAATTATGCTTGCAGGTTGAAAAGGATCTGAGTATATGATGAAAAGGATAAACCCTAATAACTCAGAAGTCATACACAGGTTAATGTATATATTAGTCATGTACATACGCGGGTTGTAGTGAGCCAGGGTGCGTACACACGTGGGCTGCACTACTGACAGGTCGCATACCTATTGCAGATTGATATCTGTTGAGGATTGTTGCCTCATCTCAGTTGGTGTTGAGGGTGTAAGTTGAGTCTTGCATTATAGAGCTAGTTCTCTTGTAGAGTTGTACTCTATTCAGTTGTTGCTAAAAAACCCAAGGATTGTAGTCCATAATAAAAAGTAAATTGTACATACATCTTGTGTTCTTTGTGTTCCTTGTGGTGATGACTTATTGATGATCTATGTTGCTGATATATGCTATTGATATATGTTCACATCTAACAGGTTATAAATAACAACAATGAGTAATAATTAAATGTTGAATGCCAACTAATGAGTTTTGTGTAAGAGGGAAGTTTTGGTTAAAAGAGCCTCACACTCATTCAACCCCCCTCTAAGTGTGGTAGGTGTGTCCAACGGGAAATAATCTCTGCGCGCAAGAGGTTGGAATCCTTGTCCACATGGGAAAGCTATCCACACACAAGGAGAACATAATTTGTGTGCGACGTCGGAATGGTTGCGCATGCAGTAGTAACCATGTGTTCAGAGTGGTTACACATGCAGTAATATTTGTGTTCTTTGAATGATTTCACACACAATTGTATTATGAGTTAATTTCGGTGTTATAACTAGTGTCTAAAGAGGGAAATTTGTGTAGTGTGATCTAGCTTGGGATTGTGTGCGTTACCTCACGTGTTTCTGCCTTGATTAACGATATAGTTTATAATCTACACACTAGATTTTTTGGAGCGACATTGCTCAACAGTAAGTTGGGGATGTTACATATTGGTATCAAAACTTTATATAGTGAAGTTGCAGTGATGAAGACTTTACAATGTGATAAGAAGACTCAACTAGGAGGTTGGATATGTTACATATTGGTATCAGAGATCCAATTTCAACACTGAGCATGCATGGGTCGAGTATCTACTTAAGGTAAAAAATTGGATTGGTAAGTGGTCAAATTTGGAATTACAACATGGTCATGGTGTGCATAAAATAAGAATGTGCAAGTGTGCACACTAAATTTTGACATTGTGGGGTGCGGCGCTAGAAATGTGCAGAAAACAATGGTGCGTGAGTGGGCACACTAAAATTTGGGGCTGCACGGAACAAAACTGGTGGTGCATGTGTAATACCGATACATGATGTATATGTTAAATATTGACATCACGCATAGGTACATGTTGAATACTAGTACATGCACGGGTTTTAGAAGGGAGAAAGAAAGAGTAAACGAGTATTTGGGTGAATTCCAAATGACCATAATTTACAACGCAAGACTTATAATTGTGTAAGGGAGCAGTCGATGGGAAATTTTTGGATAGAGGAGTCCAATTATTCACCCATAAATTTTGAATTGGGACATTAAAATCATCTAAGAAATCAGAAGAAAGGATTCAGACAAAATGGTGCAGAGTTTTCATGAAGTTGTCGCATGAATTCATCTAAGAAATCTTATTACCTGCACATTTTGTAGAATTAACAATGATTAGATGAAGACATAATCAACACAAAGATTCAAAAGCATGGAATATGCATAGAGAACTCATTGCCATGATGATGAATTCAAGGGTTTGTGTATTGGTATGGGTATTGATGGTACAAAATCCAAGGAGGAGCACATAAACTTGGTAGAAACCATAAAGGGACTACAAAAATATATCCAAAGCTATAAAGTTGATAATGAAAAGCTTATGAAATCCAAGGAGCAACAAGATGGCTTCAATATCAAGCTGATGCAAAGCTTGGACATAATAGAAAAGAAAATGGATAAGGAGAACGAGTCAAGCAAGTCAAGGAGTCACAGGTCTTATTGTAAAAGAAGAGAAACAAGAAGTGTTGATAGGAATCATCACCACTCACCAAAACATTCATTTAGGAAAGTGTGCAGTGTCTCAAGTCCATATCATGTCAGAATTCATAAGAGAAGAACTGGGGTGGACTAGCTATATGGGGAAATGAATAATATCGAGCCTCCTACATTTGATGGTGAGTACAAGAAGGATGAAGATGCAGAGTCTTGGATGTTGGGCATGAGGAAGTACTTTTAGCTGCATAATTACTCTGCATAGGAAGAAGGGAGAATTTCCATCTATCATCTAAAGGGAAAAGCATCAATGTGGTGGGATCATTTCGTGCAAGTATAACGCATTGATGAGAGGAAGGTTACTTGGAGAGAGTTTAAAATATATTTTCAAAAGAAATACTTAACCAGGCGATAGTATGACAAGAAAATGAAGGTTTTCGTTGAACTCAAGCTTGGGAGTATGAAAATAGATGAGTATGAAAGAATATTCTTAGAGTTGTTGAAATATGTTGCATTCATCAAGGATGAACAAGTTAAAATTCAAAGGTACCAGAGTGGGATGCCATCATTTATCAGTGACAAGATACAATATAATGACCCCAAGACAATGGAGGAAACCATAAGGTGAGCTAAATGTCCCTATGATCATCAAAGGGGAAGACCGGATTTCCAAAAGTCTTGGGAGGCGTTGGAACAGGGGAAAACCCAGGGTTCAACGCTCAAGAACACACCAACACAACCCTAACTACCAGCCCTTTCGATAAAACCTGCAAAGCAAATGAGGTCTCACCCGAGGTAGAGACAGTGGTGGTTGCAAGACTCAGGTGTCTACAACCTTAGCTGGGACACAGATCCATGATTATATCCTTTATAGATCACTTAACACCATTCATTCATCACTATTCACCCTTGTTGTACTTCGCAGATAGGACAAATCATCGTAATACTTGCTCAGATATAAGATATTTCAGTGCTTAGCAACAACAAAACATATTAGATCATGTAGATCATCACTAAGCATCCTCATACACATCAGATATACTATTCATATACATCTAGGAAATCACAAAGCATAAGAAAAACTATCTAATCATGGAAAAGCACTTAGCAAGATAATGAAAACACAAGGAAGTAACAACACAAATCATGACACATAGGTTTACGTGGTTCACCCCCACCCTAGGGCTACGTCCACAAAGTCTTCTTCTTCTTTATTAGCTTTGGTCAATCTGATTACAACACAAAGCTCAACTTGTACTTCACATAGGACAAGAGATATGCACGCACCTCGCTAGATCCTCCTTCCCCAAGTAGATCTAGCACAGAGCCTTCTTACAATCTTTGCACTCAGCACTTACAACACTTTCACTCAGCTCTGCAAGCCTCTTACCATTATGCACAGAAAATTTACATTCGATCACATAGATCCAATTACTAGCACTAAGCCATTCCCCCTTCTTACATTGCCTAGCTACTTATTTATACTTTACAACATAGGCCTAAACATGGGTAAACCCATGGGCCCACATCCCTTTACCATTACATTAACCCAAAACCCTAAAAAGGGCCCAAAAAATATGCAGTGGGTACTCATTGGACGTGAAATTTGATTCCACATCCAACGAGTGCCTACACTTGCAATTTGTGTAAACCTATAAGGAGATAAGTCAAAAACACAATAAAGAAAGTAGTTTTCTTGTTTTTCCTCCAACAATATTGTGTTTGGCATCATCATCTTGAATCCTATTAATTCTTTTAAAGTTGATTTTGAAAGTACATTTTTTAGGCCCATTTTTAACTTCAAAATTCTCCTAATGTACTTTAGGGTCCCAATGTATTCTAGAAGGAGATGAAGATGAAGGGATACAAAATTTTTGATTATCTAACTTCTCCACCAATTATGAAATAACTTGAGTTTGTTGTTGTAAGAATTATGTACATTACAAAAAGATTTGTTGTTGTTGTTGTAAAAAATGAGTATGTGGATCAATATGTGAAATCTTTTTGTTTGAGGAGGTGCCATGAGTAATTATTTTTCGAAAGTGTTTCTACACTTCACTTCTTTAAGAGATCCATTATCTTGATAGAATCTTGGTTATAGATGCCATATATAAAGGGTGTTGTTCCCTCTAGTTGCCTTGGCTACCAAAGCCAAGTATGCAAGCTCTAATGCCAATTGATACATAATAGAACATAAAATAGACAACTGAAACATAATGTTCTCTTCCTTCATGAAAATAACTAAGCTTTTACACAACACTTCTACATACCAAATTGACTCATTCATATAAGCACATCCCATACAAAAAGGGAATAGTTCACTTTGATCACGTCTTCCTTTTTATTTTGAATATATTACCTAATTACCTTATTAATTATTCACCACTAATCTCTAACAATTATTTCAATTATTATGCTCCACTTCACCTTACCTCATGTTTTGCATCAATAACAGTGCTCCTACATCATTTTTTTTTAAAGAAACTAGGGGAAATATTTATTAAAAAGGCCGAGTCGAAGCTAACGATAGAGTACAAACTTCAAAATTTCCAGCTTGCTAGCTAGACTATAGTAGCAATGACCAAAATTACCAGGTTGGCTTTGATGAACCGAGACCAAGATTTTCTTGTATTCAAACAAACTACTTCCTAATTGCAAGAATAAATACTTACAAATTGATTACACATGAAAATGCAGAAGAAAAACATAATTAACTCACAATCCAAGTTATTTCATCACTATATGCGATGTCACACACTGATCGTTGGGAGCCCCCTGAGTTTCCTGATGTTTCTTCTTTATCTTTACAATTTATTTTTTCTTTTTTTCCTCTTGTTAGAGGGGGAGAAGGATATGAATTATTCTTTAGAATTTATGCAAAGGAGGGAGATTGAGATTCTTCTCCCTCCCTCCCATCTCCCTTTTCCACTTCAACAAAAGGATTGACAAGAGCAATGGAAACCCCATTTGGAGTCCTATCTACAGGAACTAGATCTATATCCTTCCCATGTGAAGAGGAACTGCTCCCAAGCAGGGCCTCCTTTCCTTTAACTGTATTTTATGGATTCTTTTGTTTGTTGCTTAGATTTGGTCTCTAAGTTGTTCTAATGGGGAACTTTGTCCACATAGCCCTCTAATTCTTCATCTTGAGATTCCAAAGCTTCATATCTATTATTGGAGGGAATAGATGGGTTGGCTTGAGATCTTTTTTCAGGTTGAAACTCCTTGGGTTACTGATTCTTCTGCTTTCTTGAAACTTGCTTGAATCCTTGATCCATATTATTCTGCATTGGATGAGATTCATTAGCTTTGGGGCAGATTTTGGAAAAGTGCCCATTTTCATGAAAGTTGTTACATTTGAAAGGTACCTACTCATAGTCTAGGGCCTGAAGATGACTCCAACCATCAACATTGAGTTGAATCACCTATGGAAATCCCTTTGAAAATTCCATGTCTACACATATTCTGGCGCATGTGTAGAAATTACTCTTTGGTTCGAAATGGGTTATAAATTGACCTAGATTATTTCCAATAGCTTCGAAGGTGGCTTCATGCCAGAAAATAAGGGGGAGGCACAAAATTATAATCCAAACATGAGCAGAATAGATCTCCATATATGGGTTAAAGTCGAGGGTCTAGTGGGAAAGAAACATTCCACTAGAACCTAAGAAATAAGGGCCAGATTTGAAGATATGGTCTCGATCTTCAATGGTTTTAAAAATAAAAACATAAAATCCTTTCATGCAATAAAAATCCAGGGGATATTCCTTAGAACAATTCTTGGAAATCCAGTCAAGAACAACCCTAGGATTGGTCCAAAGGCCTAATAACTTATGGACTAAACTACGCTCTTTCAAAATGATAGAATTATGTTTTTCTATAGAGTTCCGTAGTAAGTTCAGACCGGGGATGGAATCATCTCTTTTGGCACCCATGCCCATATCAACCGAGGGCATGCCCATGATTCTTTAGATAGCTTCCAATCCATAGAAAGCTAAGATGTTGGCCACACCCATCCAGATCCACTACCCGCACATCACCAAAAAACCACGCACAAAGAAAATCAATAGTGTTCCAGAGACTAGGGCGACGAACTGGCAACACGATACAGTTATGAGTGCTTCCAAAATGAGTGTGGCAACCAGAGATCTGACAGCTGTGGAAAACCAAGCTGCTACAATAGACACCCACGCTCTCTACCTCCATTCGGTAATATTTTTTTGAAATGTAAAGAAGCAATTTTTTATTATCAGATTCTATCTATTTGTGATTCTGCAGAGCCATGGCACGCTTCAGGCACCTTTCCCAAAATATCTAACAAAGCCACTTGAAAAGGGGGAAGGTGTGAATGTTAAAAAACTTGAGAGAGCAACCAGAGATAGGGAACGCTTCAAATCACCTTTCCCAAAAGGATCTAACAGAGCCAGTTGAAAAGGGGGCAATTGTGAGTGGTAAAACCCCTAAGAGGGTAGCCCCTAATCCATCTGGGTACGTGTGTGTCCATGGCAGGGGTGAGAGGGGAAGGGTGGTTATGGATCTTCTCAACACTTATCTTGTGCTCTTAAATCATTTTTGTTTCCAATAACCATACTAATTATAGTAATATTACTAGATTTAAACTGTGAACGATATCTCAATAACTATACTAATTATAGTAAACTCCTAAATTAAAACTATAAACATTATCATATTTTTTTGTATAATGATCTATATGAAAGTAATTAAAAATCTATAGACACCTTTCATTGTGAAAGCATGGTTAAAGTAACATAAAGATTCCTTAATTTCTCTATTCCAATTATATGCATCATATTCCTTTAGTTAAAAGTAAACTTAATGATCTATAAACATTATCATATTTTCTTGTATAATGATCTATATGAAAGTAATTAAAGATCTATAGACACCTTTCATTGTGAATGCACGGTTAAACATTATCATATTTTCTTGTATAATGATCTATATGAAAGTAATTAAAGATCTATAGACACCTTTCATTGTGAATGCACGGTTAAAGTAACATGAGATTCCTTAATTTTTCTATTCCAATTATATGCATCATATTCCTTTAGTTAAAAGTAAACTTAATGATCCTAGTTAGGGATATTTAGTTAATTAGTTAAAAGTAAACTTAATGATTCTAGTTAGGGATATTTAGTTAATCAGTTAAAAGTAAATTTAATAATTTTAGTTATCACTAATATTTTGTATTTCATTAAAAATGAGATTAGTTTTTTATTTCAAAATTATTTATTGAAATTTATTATAATATTTAGTTTTTAAAATTATTAAATTACAAAATATGATATTGATTTTTTTTTAAATTATTTTTTATTTTATTTATTTTTATTTTAGATTACAATATATAAATTATAATATAATCAATAAAAATATTTCATAAAATTATGGAAAAATATTTCATAAAATATTATTTAAAATTTATAAAAAAATAATTATAAAAAGTTTTGATCGAAATTTGTTGCTAGAGGTTATGAAACATCTGGATATGCAACTGCTAAAACCACTACCATTACCCTCACTACAAAGTCACTCGCCTTTTCCCCCACCATTGTCTTTGTTGTCTTCCTTACCATCCTTTCCTGCCCACTCTTCTTGTGCTTGATCCGTCTACCCCTTCTCTCCCTGCATCTAACTTGCCTTAACCTTCCCTGTGCGTGCTTTGCTCCGTCCATCCTTAATCCGAAACTTACCTTCTCTACCACCTGCACCTGAAACTTTCCCTAGCGCCCTTTACTATTGTTTCTTACTACTGACCAACAGTTTTTGGATCATGTCATCATCAACAGGATCTAAGTCAACAATATGATCTTTCGCTTTGCATGACTCATATCCTATGCCTGTTATTCATGGTCAGACGTCACACTTTATATTATGGGTGTCCCTCCCATGATTAACAAAGGTTAAGGCATAGCTTGTAGTATAATATTCAAATACAGATGGAGATCCAAAGAAAGCACCTCGTCTAGTAGTATAGAAAGAGAAACATAAGCAAGGGTAGTAGATGCATAAGTAGAGTATGTTGAAGCAACATGAACAATTCCATACCCATGAGCAACATACCTAGGAGCAGGAGAAACACATGTACCTAGAGTTGCAGTTGCTTCAATTGATCCAGCCATTGATTAAGTATAGGCCCAAGACCCTACAAGAAAATACCCTATGGGACCATATCTGATAGGCCGAACACAGAACTAGTAGTGAGCAACAACAATAGCAAAGGTGGCTAGCAGAAAGATAGTAGAAGAGCTAGTACCAACATAAGCCATTAATGCAACAATTTATTATGTAGATCTTGAGTCGGTTGATTCTTTTGTTGAAACAAAACGAGCTAAAGATGCATGAACAACTCAAGGAGCAACAATTCCAAGTCCATCCATTGAAGCTCCAGTGCTAGTTTCCCATGTAGAACCAGTAGATCCACCAACAATAGTATACCCAAAACTAGTAGACCAAGCAATTATTTATCTGGGTGATTCGGTTGAAGTTGTCTATGATCCAACAAATTAAGCAATTGATTATGTTGAGTAAGCACTAGTAGCAAATCGAGTAGTAAATCCAATAATAGAGCCAACATCCTCCCCACTTTGCTAGCATCCTCCACAATTTGAGAGGCAGATTCAGGCGCATAGACAAATCGAGATGTAATTCTAAGTCCAGTTTCTTCTGTTCGAGAGCCAACAATTTCATTTCTAGGACAAGATCGAGAACTAGAACCACCACTAGGAACAAACAAATCAACAACAAACCCATCCTTAGATACAAATCCATCCATCCAGCCATCTACTACATACCACATGCAACCAAAGCTAGTTACCCACCGATTCTAGATTAGTTAGTGGAACCAATCATTGATTCAATCATTTCTATAGCTTATGTATCATTACTAATAGATACAGATCAAGACACATACATGGCTTCAGTAGAATACCTAGAAGCATATCCATGAGCAAAGGCGGGTGCATCATTAGTAAGGGTAGATCCAAATCCATACTCGGGAGCAGTTCCTAGTCCAGATTAAGCAATTGATCCTGTCGATGAAGAAGTTTATCCATGTGATTATGTCATTGATCCTGTAGACCCAACAACAAGATTTGACTAAGCATCCCTCCTTGATTTAGACCTTGGTTCAACAGTAGATCTAGTTGAAGAACCACCACTAGTTTCAGTAGTTTATTCAATCGATGAAGCATCTATAAACGAAGAGACTTACTTTTAAAGAAAATCAAGGCATAGAGGCTCAACACCAACATACCAAGCTATTACACTGATAATAGGCGCTCACCCTCACAACTACCACTACCTTTTCCCGTAAAACCATGAGACCAAAGCCCAACATTATAGATTCAATGGAGCCATGAAAGGTGGGATTCGAAGTTCCCATGATATTTTCTTTCGATGTTCAACATTGTGCCTTCACTTTTATCCACCGTCGTTCACTACAATGTTTTAGTCCCGACTCCTCCATAAGTCCTTGTGTTATCTCCCACTCGATCATGGTCTTTCATCATATCACATCCTATTGTATAAAAATCACATATTAATACATGTTTTTTTAAATTCTCAAAACCCTGAAAAAACATGTCGAAATAAAGATTGTAAATTTAATGGTTAGTAATATATATCTAAAAGTTTGAAAGTAAATTGAATTTGGATAAAATTAAAAACAATTAATTAATATTTTGTAATTAAATATTTTTTAAATTGATATAATTTTAAAGAGAGGTTAATTATTATTTAAGAAACATAAAACACTTAATATTTATTTATGAATTAAAAAGTAAAAGTGAATAAAATTAAAAACAATTAATTAATATTTTGTAATTAAACAATTTTTTAAAATTAATATACTTTTTAAATGAGGTTAATTATTATTTAAGAAACATAAAAAAATTAATATTTATTTATGAATTAAAAATTAAAATAGAAAAAAAAATATTTTAATCATGTAAAAATACTTTAATAACAATGATGAGAAAATCCAATAAATTTATGAATTTTGAGAACAATGGTTAAACATAATTATAATAAGTTTTGGATTTTTATTATGTTAAATTTGATATTTTTTTCTCAAGGAATTTTTTTTTCGAGTGGAAAAATAAAATTACATTATGCATAAATGCATGTTGGGGTCATGCATTTTTCCTAAAAAATGAGCATGAAGGCACTCAGTAAGAAAAAAGATAACTAGTCCCAGACCAAGACCCAAACCAAGACTGATCCAAAAAAGGACCCCCAAAGAGTCAAATATAACCCCGAAGGGTTCAACCTGTATTCCAAAAAAATAAATCTCCACGGTCCAAATCTATGGGAAAGAGAAAAAAAACATGTAGCATCATCGAATACATCAAAATGTTAAAATCTAGGTTGTTGAGGATAATCCAGACCCACGATCAAGGAATTTAGCAAGGAAAATCAAAAGTTAGCATGGAAACCTGGATTTCACCATCCTTTACATATCATTTCTTTCAGTCGAAAAAGATGAACAATAGAGTACCCACAAAAAGCCAATAGAAAATCCCATAATAGACAAGCATCATCGCCTTAGCACAAAATCAAATAATGAGAACAAGCAACTTATAACATAGGTTATTTGATATATTTTGAAATAGCACCTCCATTTGATTCACATACTTTCATGAGCTCGTTAGCCAATTGAAGACCTTTTTTAGAGAGGCGATCGACTGCCTCATTGCATTCCTTGTAAACATGTGTCAAAGAGGTGGAATCAAAAGTGGCCACGATATTAATGACATCTTCAAGTAAAACAAGCAACAAAAAATTGTGACAAGATTGAGTTTTTCTGATCCAATTAATGATTAACATTGACTCTCCAAAGATCTAAATAGACTTGGCTTCCTTGTCTTTCGCAAACAAAAGTAAGACTTTTAGAGCCAATAGTTCTGCATGGTTTTTTGCACCTAGTCCAAAACCCATAGAAAGGTGGAAGAAGTGTGTGGAAGAATGGCATAGAACTGCTCCGCCCCCACTTTGGGTGTTATTATTTTGAGAAGCTCCATCAAAGTAAGCCCATGGAATGGAGGGATCCACTAATTCTTTTTGGATGATTTTGATGAGCCTCGTTCCTTTCATCTGGGGGAAGTGGGATAAGATGTTGAGACCATGAGTTGTTATTATTTTAGGTAGAGAGGATTTATCATGAAAAATGGATGCATTCCTGGCCAACCAAACACCCCATGTGACAATCAATGGGAGGGATTTTAATCTTTTGTTTGAAGAGTTTTGGCACCAAAGTTTCCAAGCTTCCTCAACTATTTCCCCATGCCAATTGCACCTTTTGTCTAATGATCGAGAGCATTGGAGCCAAACCTGCTTTACAAATTGATAATCAATGAAGAGATGATAACAAGTTTCTTCATTATGTTTGCACAATGAACAACAACCCGACCCTTCGATCCTTCTATTCTTCATTCTATCCCATGTAGGAATCTTGTTAACTATGACACACCACATGATTTTTATTTTTATTTTTGGGGGAATTTGAGTTTCCAAAGGCCCTTCCACCACCATGCAAGTTCTCATTGATGGGAAATGATATTTAGTTGAATGTATCCCAACTTTGTGGAGTAAGATCCATGAGGATAATGTTGCCAAACCATCTCATCCTCTTTGTCAACAATCCTTATATGGGTTTATTTTAGAGTTGCGACATAAGTAACCTAATGAATTGCCATAAAATCATTCAACCATACATGTCTATGGTTTTTCTAGGCTTGGGACCAAAAGGAGGTGCACAGTGGGTCTATGATTTGGCTTAAGAAATGAAATCCATTTTCTTGAAGCTCGACTTTTACAGCATTTGGAAAAATATGAGAGTGGTCGTTGCCTGGCCAAGGATCATGGCCCAACCTTACTTTGTTTCCTTTTCCAAATCTCCATGCCAGTCCATCCTCAATTACCGAGAATGATGTTAACAGGGCCTTACAAATGATAGAATAGTTGTGGCATTCCTTGACTGGTTGTTTGATCCAATCGTCCAAATAATTTCGACAAGTGTATTTCTGAGTTATTGCCTCAATCTAGAGATTCACAGAGCAGATAATATTCCAGCATGATTTAGCTGCAAGGGATTTTGAGAAAAGAAAAACATTCTTCAGGCCCCATCCCCCCAAGGATTTTTGGATTGCTATTGTTTCCTATATGACCCATGGCATCACAAAAGTTTCTTTTGATCCAGCCCATAGGAATTTGAAACATAACTTCTTGATTTTTTCCAGAAATCCTTTTGGAATCTAGGATAAAGACATAAAATAAATTGGGATTGCTTCTAGGACTAATTTTACCAACACCAAGTGACCTTCTCTAGATAGCCACCTGAAACTCCATACGTTGAATATTTTTTCCAAATTTTCTAAGAGCCAAGACCAATCCTCTTTTGTGTAGTTGTCTGGCTTCAGCTAAAAACCTAGGTATTTTAAGCCTATGTCCAGTTCTTGTTGTGCATAGGGGAAGGCCACCCTATAAAAGTCAATTTTGATTAATCTCAGATTATGCACAGAAAGAGTGGATTTTCTTTCGTTTATGAGCATCCCTCTCATTTTTCCAAATAGATCCAGGAGTGATCGGAGGGAGGTTGCATCACCCATACTACCATTGCAAAATATAAGAACATCATCCACAAAAAGTAGGTGTGTAATTCAGAGTGATGTAGAGATTGAAATTCCTTGAAAATCCCCTCATCTTTTGGCATCAACTAAAGTCGTTCTCAAGCCTTCAACTACCAAAATAAATAATAGCGGGGAGAGGGGACATCCATTTTTTAAGCATATTTTAGATGGAAAGAAGGGAGAATGTGCTCCATTAATTAGAACTACAAAGAAGACAGTTGTAATACAACTCATAACCCATTTTATAAAGGGTAATTCAAAACCAAGGTGAGTAAGAAGAAGCCTGATATGCAACCAACTGACTCTATCATATCCCTTAGATAGATCGATATTGAATATTGATCCTTTCAAAAAAATTATTTTAATGGAATGCATAACCTCTTGCGCCACCCCTATGGCTTCGTGAATTTTCCTTCCTTCCAAAAAACCAAATTGTTCACAAGAGATGTTTTCCGAAAGAACATATTTAATTATGTGGGAGATTATTTTGGAGATAATATTGTATATTCAATTGCATAGTGAAATAGGCCTAAAATCTTCAAGGAAGTGAGGGTCATCTTCCTTTGGGATGAGGGCAATGAAGGTAGCATTAAGGGGAGGATGTATATGACCATGGGCTCGAGATTCCTCAACCTCCTGAAGAATGTCTTGACAAATAAGGTCAAAGAAGTATTGAAATAATTCTATCGTACATCCATCCGGCCCTAGGCTCTTCTCCTTTTGGAGGCTTAAAATTATCTCCTTTAGTTCTTCTTCTATTACTTCTACCATAAGATCTCGATTTGCATGCTCATCCACAAAACTTGGAAATAACATAGCCAATCTTACTACTTCTGCTATAGAAACTTAGGGGTCACTTTTGAAGAGATTATGGGAATGAGATTTACCAAGGAGAGGAATCCCTTGAAATGAGGTAATCTCCCTTTGAGATTAGTCTTGAAGACTCCAAATGGTATTTGAATTTTTTCTCCCTTTTGCATACGCTTGAAAAAACTTTATATTTTCATCCTCGCTTTCTAGGCATAGTGCCCTACTCTTTAGTCTCCAAGTAGCCTCCCTATCTTCCAGAATCTATCTTTTGCATTTCTCCAGAGTAAGGAATTCCTCTTTTGTGGATTCTGAGGGAAAACCCTCAGGGTTTGAAGAAAAAGCCTCCTCGATTTTTTCTTCAATGTCTTTAATTATTGTTCCTCTTTTTATTTCTTTCCTCTAGACTAATCCTTTGTTTCCTTCTTTACCCTTTTTAATTTCACCACCAATTGAATAGCTGCAGGGATCAAAGACTGATTATTGTAGGGGACCCAATGAGATTTAACAAGAGCATGGAATTCCTCATTTTTCACCCAAGTTTAAATCAATTTAAAAGGTCTTACTGTTTCCTGAAATCTCCTCCAATTTCCAAGAGGATTGGCAGATGATCGAACTCCCCTCCACAACCTACCCATTGTTTGATCTAGAGCTAGGAAGTAGCCAATTGATCGATGATCAGAAACATGTCCAATCTTTTAGCTATTTTGTCCTCACCAACTATTTTTTTCCTCCATGTAGGCATGGGTTTTAATGGTTCTACATCAATAAGGTTTTTTTATTCCAACCAATGTAAGAAAAAATCAGATAGGGGGTCTGGCCTCGCCTTAGGGACCCAAGACTATGCTTCCCCCAAGGATAAATTAAGGTCTCCACCAATGATTAAAACACTATTTGAAAGACCCTGGATGGGGTGTTAATGGAGAACAATTGGCGATTGGAGGAGGACGGAGCACGACAGCGGGGCACAGAGCCATGTGATGGGCTCGTGCCACCACCCGCCATCCTCCTGCGACTTTAATACACTTCTTGTCGATGGAGCGGGCATTAATGCATCTCCCATCCAACGCATTTTCTATGGCGTTGTTTCTGGTTTCAGTTCATTGTTTATGTTGGTGGTTTGAGGAGTTCTCCCATCCGTTCCCATGGCCGACTCAGGATAGTGCTGGCGGCCCCACGGAGACTCCCCCTCACCTCTAGACCTTCGGCCACTGCAACGAACCTCCCATGCCTAACCACAAGCCACGACTGAGAGGGAGGCCATGACGGGGATCTCCCTGGAGACCTCGTCGGCCTTCGACTCCTCCCTCTGCTCAACCCCCCACTGGCCCCTCACTTCGATTTCCAGCAGAGACGATGGAGCATGTCCACAACCTTGCACTCGTCCCTCGGTCGCTCAGCTCGGCCTTGCGCATCTTTCAATCACCACCAATGGCAGCACCACCCCACCCACCTTTCTCGACTCTTCCAGGAACCTTAGAAGACTATAACCCTTCTTCTTCGTGCAAGCAAGGTCATAAGGAGCACCCCTCTGCGGATACAGTCCACGGCGAGCAGTTAAAGGACAAGTTGTCCATCCTCTATGGCTTAGTCTTCGAACTTCGCCAGGGGGTGGAGGATTTTCAGTTTCAACTACAGCTCAATAATGAGAAGGTAGCGCTCTTCCTCCAGCTCCTCTCCTCTATGCATGAGGCTGTCCTTTTAGACACGGGAGGAGCGACCTCCAAGCCTGGACCAAATGATGATATAGTTGATGCCGAAGAGGATAAGCGGAGCGCGAATTTGAGGCAGGAACCCGGAGAAACCACCCAAGGCGAGGATGTTGTGATGCAGTGTGCAGAAGAGCTCGGGAGGAAACAGAATGATAGCGAGACTGTGGCCAAGCCTCAGATGCAGGACACCGCAAGGATCAGCGAGAACATTGACACCACTGCGAAGGTCGAAGTGCAATGGGGGGACGGAACGACGATTGTCGAAGAGGAACCTTGGCTCGGGGATCTCCAAGGCACCTGGCCAGGTTACGTGTTAAGCGTCTAGGCTATAGAGGTCGTGTCAGTTGTTTTCAGTTTCTATTGATGTTTATGTAGTCTTAGACTTTACTGTTAGTAGGCATTATGAAAATTATGATGACGAAGCTGCTGATTGGGCTGGTTTCCCCTCTGTTAGGGTAGTCCAATAAGCATAGTAGGACTACCACTGTACTTGGGATTTCCCTTTTGCCTCTGGAAGGTTTTTAATATATTTTACTTCTTACTTAAAAAATAAAAAAAACACTATTTGAAAGAAAAATTTTACTTGACGGAGATTCCCAGAAAAGAACTCGATCCACATTTGGTCTATAGATATTCAGTATCGAGAACCCTTTTCCTAGATCTTTCAAGAAATAGTTGAGGCCAAAACTAAAATCACATCCCCAAGGACTGATCATTTTCACTAATTTAGTATTCCATTCAAGAGCAAGGTCTCCAGATCTCCCCTTGCATCAAAACTAACAAAACACCAAGAGGAGAAAAGGGTCTCAAGGAAAGAGGATTTTTTCCCTTCATCCCCCGAGAGTTTCTTGAAGAAGAATGATATATGGTTGGTAAACCTCCACCAACCTTTGGAGGGCCAATTTCTTTGAAGGGCTGAGCACACCCCTAAAGTTGAAGGATAAAATTTTCATTTGGGAAACCATCCCAGGGCATTCTGCACTCTAAGTGCCCCATAAATAGATTGTTGTCTACTGCTTACCAAATCCGAGAGAGCTCTAGTTTGAGCCTTGGATAGGTAGGATTTCCTCCCCCTCCCTTTCCCCCCTATCAAAGCAGGGGGATTCCTTCCAAGGAAATTTGGTTTGTTCTTGCTATCTCCATTCAGAATCACCGGGAGATTCTGCAAAAGGTAGGAAATTGAATCGTCCTTTGAATATTTAGTGGAATATGATTCTTCAAACACTACACACGAGGAGGGGATATGGATTTTTTCATTTAAGGAGCACATGGCTAAAGGGGGTCCTGGAGGGGAGAAGGATGGGATAATCTCCAAACCAGAGGAAATGGATAAGGGTTTTAGGGAATTGGACCAATTCAAACCCATTAAATAAAATGAAGTGATCATAAAATTGACAGGAGGGGAAGAATAAGAAAGCATACCCAAAGGAGGGGATGGCCCCCAACACGATTCACAAGAGAGAACACAGTGTTGAGGAGAGAAATCCATATCTTACGGAGGAGGAAATGTGATATCATCCAACTTAACTAATCTTAACTCTATGTTCTACGAGATTTCTTTGGACTCTTCTAGCTGAGCATAAATACCCTCCACTCCACCAGACCTTCCTTCCTTGGATGATCTCCAATCGAGAGACTTACTCGTCAACCACTTTTTGTCTGTGCAATATTGTGGCCCACCTTTTTGGCCATGAAAGGGAAGGTTTCATTGGCTTGCAATGCGGTCATGTTTATGGAAATGCCTACACCAAAAGGGTATTTCTTCATAGTCCATATTTTGTATAACAATCTTTTCCCCTATCTTCAACATCATTTCTTTTGCTAATCCACCTCACATATCCACCATTACCAACTTTCTGGCCATTATCATCTCATCCCCTGAAAGAAAACTCATATCAGCTTCCAGAAAGGACCCAATAGCATTTCCAATAGTGCGAAAACCCTCAAGGATCCATAGCTCAAGCGGAAAAGAAGGGAGTCTTACCCATAATGGAGCCACTTCCATTTTGTTTGAGCTAGAGTCGAAAAGAGGGTTCCACCTTTTTAGAAACAACAACAAGGAATCTAATGACCATGATGAATTCAAGACCCACTCCACATCCGCGCCTAATGTGAATTTGAATAATATCCATCCTTTCGCCAAACGTTTTACAGTTGGGGGACTGCTGAGAGATTTTGACCAATATTTCGCAACCCATTCCTTGATAGTTTTTTCCCCAAAACACCGCCCACGAGCCTTTCCAACAATCACATTTTATGACATTTCAATAACCTGCAACATTCTAATGTCTCTGCCTACTTCAAGAAGAAGATATCTTCCTGAGGATTTCATGCATTTGGTTTTATTTTTCTTTAGGGAAGAGGGTTTGGGATCCCCTACAATTCTAGTCGACCGCAAAGGAGAAGAAGGGAGTATCCCTTCATGTGGCGCATCATCCCATATGGGATTAGTATTTGGAACTGAATCTACATAGGAAACATGTTATAGGTTAGAGACCACTGTGCGTGGAGGAAGAACAATGCCATGTGAAGGAAGAGAGATAGTTGGGGTTCCACCCACGCCCGATGAAAGTTTTGTGTGTCAAGGTCCTGAAGGAAGATTTTGAATAGAGTTGAATCTGTCAATAAATTAGGATGTTGGGCCGCAAAGTCACCAAACTTCAAATGGAAAGGGATCAAAGACAAACCCTCAAGAGAGTCAATATCGAAATGTTCTTGACCATCAAGGTTTCGTAAACAGTCCAACGGTTCAAGGTCTGGGGATCCAAGCCCCCTTTCCAACCCTAAGTCCATACCCAAAACCATCGTTGGGGAAGACGACATTAGAGGAGGGGAGGTTGGTTTGATAACCTCCAATAGCTTGACAATCGAATAATTCAGCAGGATATCCTCTATACCAGTCGGACCTGAAAGAAAAATTGAAATAGAAAAATCGCCCCTGCCACCTAACACCGTCCAAATCACCTGCAAATCAGAGGGGTCTGAAGATTAGTCTACCTCCTCCTCATACATCTCCATATGTAGATTAAAGACCCCACATAATAGAACCTTGAAAAATTACTTCCCACGACCGACGCATAAACCAAAATAGAACATAAGAGATTAATTGAAGTCCCTTCATATGTTTCTCATCTTCCATAAGAGAAACCTCAAAAACCCTTCATATGTTTCTCATCTTCCATGTACACCACTTCAATTCAAAACCCAATTACAACCTACATAGATGCACATAAAATTTTCAATCAAGGAGAAACTATTTATTTTAAATTTGATATAATTTTAAAGAAAGGTTAATTATTATTAAGGAAATATAATTTTTTAATATTCATCTATAAATAATTACATAAAAAAAATTAATATTTTATTTTAATAATGTAAAAATTAATATTTAGTGTAATTAGTTTTCAAAATTCATAAATTTTATTATCATCGTAGCTATTCACTTATTTGTACATTATTAAAATAAAATATTAATTTATTCAATTATTTGTACATTATTAAAATAAAATATTAATTTAATTTATTTTTTTATGTAATTATTTATAGATGAATATTAAAAATTTATATTTTAATAGCAATAAGGAAAGTCTAATAAATTTATGAATTTTGAAAACTAATTACACCAAATATTGGAAAATAATTATCATATTGCAGCGCTACGAAAATTACCATCATAATCATATAATTTTACCATCTGAATCATATAGTTTTTCAAACAAATGTGAGGAAATATGATACCTGCTCAAAATCCCTTATCAAAACTTCTCATTGAATTGATAAACCCTAAGTCATGTTGACCAAATCATTTTTTTGTGATTTCTTAGATTTCAAAGAGAGCTCAAAGGAGAACAATCCATTTAATGTTTGAAGAATAGAAATGTAAGAAATATTTTTATTTAAAATTTTTAAACTACGTGGAGTTTAAAACTTTCAAATTAATAAAAGTA
>ML779782.1:927673-938110 GCA_009831015.1 Picea engelmannii
CTATTTCTGCCTTGAATTCTTGGAACTTGTTGAATACTTCATCTTTTGACTTCAGTAGGTACAACCATGTCTTCCTTGAATAGTCATCTATGAATGTTAAGTAGTAGAGTGCTCCTCCTAAAGATTTGACTGGCATTGGACCGAAAACATCTGAGTGTATTAGATCTAGGGTTTCTTTAGATCTGTTGTTGCTGCTTGGGAATGGTTTCTTAATGTTCTTCCCAAGGGCACATCCCTTGCAAATTCTCTCATGTGTAGACTTCAATTGTGGTATCCCTTCGACCATCTTCCTGAGGAAAGGTAATGCTTGATAATTGATATGAGTGTACCTTCTATGCCAAAGCTCATTAGGGTTAAATTCATCATGTACTAGGGCTTCTTCATTTCGTTCTAGTAATCTGTATAGATTCCCTTCATGTCTTCCAATAACCCTAGCATCTTCTATGCTGGAATCTTTATGCCATGATAACACATTTTAATCTATGAAGGCTATTCGATTTCCTTTGTCTTCTAAACATGATATTGATACAAGATTCTTTTCTAAACCAGGTACATATAGAACATTGCTTAAGTGAACATGATTACATGATTCCAATTTGATTGAGGCTTGTCCAAATCCTTCGACGGGGTAGGTGCTTTTGTCTCCAAGATCCACTTTGTACGATGTCTTTATCTCATTTAGATCTGAGAGTCTAGCTTGATCTCCCGTCATGTGCCTGGAAGCTCCACTGTCCATCATCCACATATCGTCTTCAATTGCCCCGGTAAGTGCTGAGTAATGTAGGAGACTGATTGTTTCGCACATGTCTTCGGTTGACTGATAACTGGTCATGCCTTGATCCAAAACTTCAACTGTGTCTTTTCTCTCTTCTGAGAAAGTCAATAGGTGCACTAAGTTAGGGCGCATCTGGATCTCTTCTCCTTGAGCGATATGCTCCATCACAAGGTGCCGGATCTGAGAATTAGGGTTTCTGCAACTGCTACTGCTAGTAACCCTAGCTGCAGTTCTTTGGAAGTTGCTCCTGCTAGTAACCCTAGCAGCAGTTCCTCAATGAGCTCAATACCTAGCGGTTATGTTTCCTTCCAATGTTTTAGGCTGACTGAAGGGTGTGTGGGCCCATAACCTGTTAGAATATAAAGGATTGTGTGCTCGTTTTACCACGACGATACCCTTGTCTCCCAACCACAGGCCGAAGCCTCCCTCCGAGCAACTTGACCTTGACCGAGAAGAGAATTATGGCTACAATCTATAGCCAAGAGAGGCTAAATGCACCAAGCAAAATAATAGAAACAAGACTGAACAGATGATCCCATCCAGAACTAGCGCACCACTTTCCCCAGAGACCTGCACACAAAACTGCCAACTGCAGTGCGCACAACTAGCTCTGCAATTCTGAGAGTGTGTAATAATGAAACGAGTGCCATGTATTTATAGTGGATTGGCCAGTCTAACTGGGGCCGACCTGACCAGTCTAACTGGGCCGACTTCTCTTTCTGGGCATCAATAAATTCAATATAAATATATTTGTTCAGCCGACAACCTGTCTAGGGTTTTCTTCAATTCTTTGCTTCCTTCCGGAGGATTCTAATCTCGTCATAGGTCATCATAGAGGTTCATACCTCCCGAAGCTACCATAATATTAACAGGATCGTTCCCTGGCAAAACGCATTAAAGAGGCATACGGTGAAGTTGAGAAGGGAAAGCGAGGCTACAAGGTATCCTCCATCCAAGATGGCGCAATGCGCCTAGATTATCCAAGAAGGGAAAGCTCGTCAGAAAGAACCACCCCATGCAGGTCACCGGGTTCGTGGTGGACCTCGTAGGGAAATGCGTGGAGGGGATGCAAATGAATTGGGCGAGCTACCTCGTCAACGATCTCAAGAAAGACTGTCGTGAAGCATAGGATCAAGGATAGGAGTTCCATTTCAGCTTGTTGCTTGTGTTGATTGCATTTGTCACTTGGAAAATACCAGAAGGAGAAGCCTTCCTGAAGATTGAACCATCAGAGCCATTGGTCGTGAGGTTCTCGACCCTATGGTACATGAATGACATGTCAAAGCAGTGGTATTCAAATGTAGTGTTCTACGCCTACTATCAGTAGTTGAAGGTTGTTATTGAGTCGTTCCCATGCATGACACCATGAACATTGCACCAGTACAGACCATTAGCTAAGTTCCACGTAGATCGACATTTCATTTATATCACTACGTACAGGGATGAGAGAAAGGAGCAATTACAATCCTACTATAAGCTGAAAGACGAAGATATGGAACAAATCACGAAGGAGTGGCCAACAGAGTTCCTTGTATCAGTTGATGATGCAAAACTCTCTAACCCTGACATCATAGGAAGCCCCTTGGTCAGCCGAGTTCAGCATGTTGGACAGACCAACACGAAGAAGAAGAAGAAAAAGGAGGAAGTTTAAAACATATAAATTGATGAGGAGGACAATGCATCAGAAGAAAGTAGACCCGACTCACCCGTGGGAGGAGGAGGAGATGAAGTAAATAAAGAAGGAGGGGAAGAAGGAGAAAATCAAGGAGAAGGCGAGGCTACACCACCGAAGGACCCCCCTACCAAGACATAAACATCAAAGAAGAGGAAGGTTTATCCACAGAAACCTTCAGCAAGAAATAAGACCTACGCCAGTAAGCCCCAGACAGAGGCTACGCTCACGGAGGATGGCATCGGTCTAGTACATGGAGCGATGGAGGATGCATCCGAGGACCTCTTAAATAGATATGGTGTGAAGCAAGAAGAGTTGTATGTAAGAGTTGAGAGGGATTTAAAGGAGATACAACGAGCTATTCAAGTTAGCCGCGCAGTACCTACTGCGCACTCCTCGTCGGAGACTGCAGAGTTGGGGGATGAACCAGCCCAACTTCGAAGATTGGTAGATGCAATAGAGGCTCGGCTTCAATGAGTCCAAGAAGAGAAGGAAAATTCTACATAAGTCCTAAAGAAATAAAAAAAGGATATCTTGGAGCAACTACAAGTTGCGTGGTACTGTGAAACCACGTATGAAAATGAGAGAGATGAGTTATGGGCGATGCTTGAGGGAGACAAAGTGAAGATATAGAAGGAAAAGGACCAGTTGCTCGCAGAGAAGACTACAGTCAAGGAAGTGGTGAGCAAAGCACTTCGCTATGTGCCAGGATCAACACAGGAGGAACATGAGGCAGTTGAGGATCAAGTGACGAAGCTTGCTGAGGCCATCCAACAGCTTCAAGCAAGGGTAGTGGAGTTGGAGCTTCAAGAAGTACCTAGCACTCCGTAGGAAGTGCGCGACCAGAGGGAGGAAGCCGCTAAGAGCGCAGTGGAAAGGATCAGAGTCCTCACCTCATAATGCGATCAACTAAGCAACAAAAGTGCACAGAGTTATGAAGGCCTCATGGAAGATCCAGAGCTTAGGAAGTTGGAAGTGCAGCTACAGGAGGCGCATCAGCAGGCACTGATAGTTCAAGCGCAGATGAATTCACTTACTATGGTCAAGAGAATGAAGAGATCACAAGAATAGTGCACAGACCAACAACATATTACTACCACCCAGGGCAGAGTGATGGAGATCACACAAAGGCTACAACCAGTGTAGGAGGAAGCCTGTGCAGTGTTTGAAGAGATCGAAGGACAAGGTTCACAGCTAGACCAAGTGGTTGCGATAGTGGAACAAGGGAAAGCTCATTAGAAAGAACTGCCCCACGCAGGTCACCGGGTTAGTGGTGGACCTCGCAGGGAAATGCATGGAGGGGAAGTAAATGAATTGGGCGAGATACCTCATCAACGAGCTCGAAAAAGACTTTCATGAAGCATAGGATCAAGGATACGAGTTCCATTTTAGCTGGTTGCTTTTGTTGATCACATTTTTCTCTTAAAAAATGACGTAAGGAGCAGTCTTCCTGAATATTGAACCATCAGAGTCGTTGGTCGCGAGGTTCTCGACCCTATGGTACACGAATTACATGTCAAAGTAGTGGCAGTCGAACGCAGTGTTCCACGCCTATTATCAGCAGCTGAAGGTTGTTATTGAGTCATTCCCACGCATGAAACCATGAACATTGCACTAGTACATATCATTAGCTAAGTTCCACGTAGATCGACATTTCATTTATATCACTACGCACAGGGATAAAATCAAGGAGCAATTATAGTCCTACTATAAGTTGATAGATGAGGATATGGAATAGATCACAAAGGAGTGTCTGACAGAGTTCCTTGTACCGGTTGATGATGCAAAACTCTCCGACCCTGACATCATAGGAATCCCCTTGGTCACCCGAGCTGAGCATGTCGGACAGACCATCGCAAAGAAGAAGAAGAAAAGGGAGGAAGTTTAAAACATAGAAATTGATGAGGATGACAGTGCATTAGAAGAAAGTAGACCTGACTCACCTGCAGGAGGAGGAGGAGATGAAGTAAATAAAGAAGGAGGAGGGGAAGAAGGAGAAAATAAAGGATAAGGTGAGGCTACACCACCGAAGGACCCCCCTACCAAGACAGAAACATCAAAGAAGAGGAAGGTTTCTCCACAGAAACCTTCAGCAAGAAATAAGACCTACGCCAATAAGCCCTAGCTAGAGGCTACGGTCATGGAGGATGACATCGGTCTAGTCCGTGGAGCGATGGAGGATGCGTCTAAGGACCTCTTACAGAGATATGGCATGAAGCAAGAAGAGTTGTATGTAAGAGTTCAGAGGGAGCTAAAGGAGATACAATGAGATATTCAAGTTAGTAGCGCAGTACCTACTGCGCACTCCTCGTCGGAGACTGCAGAGTTGGGGGATGAACCAGCCCAACTTTGAAGATTGGTAGATGCAATAGAGGCTTGGATTCAACGAGTCCAAGAAGAGAAGGAACATGCTACATAATCCCTAAAGAAAGAAAAAGAGGATATCTTGGATAAATTGCAAGTTGTGTGGTACTGTGCAACCACATATGAAAACAAGAGAGATCAGTTCCAGGCGTTGCTTGAGGTAGACAAAGCGAAGATATAGAAGGAAAAGGACCAGCTAATCGCAGAGAAGACTGCAGTCAAGGAAGTGGTGAGCAAATCACTTCGCTCTGTGCCATGCTCGACACAAGAGGAACATGAGGCAGTTGAGGATCAAGTGACGACGCTCGCTGAGGCCATGCAATAGCTTCAAGCAAGGGTAACAGAGTTGGAGCTTCAAGCAGTACCTAGCACTCTGCATGAAGTGCACGACCAGAGGGAGGAAGCCACTAAGAGTGAAGTGGAAAGGATCAGAGTCCTCGCCTCAAAATGCAAGAAGCTAAGCAATAGAAGTTTGCAGACCTACGAACGCCTCACAGAAGATCCAAAGCTTAGGAAGCTGTAAGTGCATCTACAGGAGGCACATCAGCAAGCACTGGCAGTTCAAGTGCAAATGAATTCACTTACTATGGTCGAGAGATGAAGAGATCACAAAACCAACACGCTGACCAACAACAGATTACTACCATCCAGGGAATAGTGATGGATATCACACAAAGGCTACAACTGGTGCAGGAGGAAGCCTGTGCAGTGTTTGAAGAGATCGAAGGACAAGGTTCACAACTAGACCAAGTGGTTGTGACAATGGAACAACGACTGGAAGGGCCTGTTACAGAGAAAATGATCTATGATTTCATTGAGCAGGAAGCTCAAGCAAAGCAACAAGTCGAGGCAGTGTGAACTAAGCTCGAGGCCTTCGAAGTAGCACTTCCCAGATCTGAGTGACTCGGGACGAGTCACAGGTGAGTGTTGGGGGGTTGTTGGCCCTCAACCAAGTTTTGAGGAAACATTGGTCAGGATTGACCTTTTTTGGACATCGACATGTTGGTCGAAGATAGAGTGCCTAGGCAGAGATGAGATTGCGGGATCTCACTTGTTTTTTGGACCCAACATGGGGTTCTTAGGGTTTATGTAATGGGTTATGGGATGTTGTCCCATGGCGTTACCCATGATTAAGCCTTTTTGTAAGGAATGTAAAACTATAAATAAGAAAATATTGTAAGGTAGAAGTAGAGAAGTAATTAGTACATAGCTAAGTGAAAAAGAATGTATCTAGCTAAGTGCAAGAGGCAAGTACTCTGAGTTGCTTTGTGCAATAGACCATGTATGTAAGGCTTTGTGCTTAGTAGAGGAGTCAGCTATGTGCCTTGACCTGATTTTGGAAGGTGGATCTGGTGCACAGTGCATAGATCATTTGTTCGGTGAGAATCTTGGCTCTGTGGCTTAGTGCACAGGAGAATATGGATGTAAGAGATTGAAGCCTAATAAAGAAGAAGAAGCGGTTGTTAGGCGTAGCCCCACACTAGGGTGAACAACGTATATCATGTGTTGATGGTTTTCTTTGTGCTATGATATTTATGTTGTAGATCTTCTTAGTGCACTGATTTTTATGAATAATTGAGAGATCTATGAATGCTTAGTTCTTTGCCTATGTTGAATGTGTTAGATCTAATTTCTGATGTTAAGTGTGATGTATATTTTGTCATTGTTACTACATCGATCCATACTTACAGTTTGATCTGCGATGTGAATAAAGATAATCTAACAATGTGTGTTATTCCTAAGTACTCAGTGAGGTGTTATAATCACATATCTGTGTCCCATCTTGGTTACAGACACTTGATTCATGTAACCCCTTGCCTCTACCTCAGGTGAGACTGCATCTACTTCACAGGTGTTGCCAAAAGGGTCGATAGTTAGGGTTTTGTTGGTGCACTTTTGAAGCATTGAACCCTAGGTCTACCCCTGTGCCAATAGGTTTTCAAACATATTCTCCAAAATGAGGAATCTATCTAACTATTTTTCCACCACATCCTCCTCTATTCACCCATTATGCAAGGTTTGGACTAGCTTTGTAGGATTGAGATCCACCAAATGATACTTTTCATTCCAATGAAGAAATAAATTTCTCTGAGAGTTGGGACATGAGGAATGACCCCATACCTCATGCAAAGAAAGATAAAAATTTAAATCGCTTCCCAAGATGATATTAGGGGAATTAAGAAACCCTAAGGCCCCCAAACCTTGCCAAAAAGGGAGTCGGTCATCATAAGGTCCATATACATTTATCAGTCTAAAAGAGGAATTGTGATTGAGATCCTTCTGATCTACCATGGTACTAGAAGAAATATGAGAGGAAGACTTGGATCAATAACGAGGGATCCATGTCGAGATAAACCCCCTCTGTTAAACCAGAAGAGTCCAACAAACAAGAGGACTAGTCTTTTAAAAAATTATTAACTATTTTGATCTCCTTATTACCATTGCACATGGTTTCCTGAAGTATGATAAAATCTAGTTGATGCTCCTACACCACTCTCTTTAAAGTGAGGAATTTTGGGGTCCCCCCAACCACCCTGATATTTAGGGAGAGAATTATCATTTGGCACCTCTTTTATGGGTTGTCCCTACTCTAAGGGCCCTCACTATGGTAGTTTGTTTTCCACTTTTGACTTCTTTCAAATCTTTTAATTGGGCAAGGGAGATCAGAGATTTCCTACTCATTAGACACTTTGTCCAGAGCCAATCCCCCTACACATAAATCTTCACATCCTTTTTTGGATTTGGATCAAAGCATATAGTTTGATTTGATGATTGAATTAGAGATAGAACTTTTAGAACAATCATTCAGGATTAAGGACTGGGAGTGAGGGACACCCTTTAAGAGGGGGACGAAGCCCAAGAAAAAATGGGGAGATGAGAATGACCTTGGGTGGAGTTGTGATCCTCTACATGGGAGAACTGAACCTCCACTACCTTTGTGCACTTTGAGGGTGAGGGAGAAACCCTATTGGGAAAGACCAAGGAAATGTGAACTTTCTCAACAACTGAATCCCTAGAATTTTTTTAAAATGTATGGAGTCATCATGAAGAATATTCTTACCCGAGGGCACGAATGAGAGGTCCTCAGGAGAAAGAGCACATGGAGATATTTTTCTTGAACTTTTATCATTGTTAACCAAATCCTCAACATTATCCACTACCTTTACGCCTGACTGATTCAACAAAGGCGAATTTCGTTTCCAAGACTTTTGAAAAGGAAGAAAAAAATTTGGTGAGCATCTGCAATTTACTTGAAGGTGCCCAACTTCATGGCAACCAAAGCATCAAAATGGCACTTTCCAGTAGTCCACTTTTTGCATCCATTTAAATCCTCCCCACACCAAATCAACCTCATCCAAGATACCGTCTTTAAGATCAATCTAGACCTTAGACCCTATACCCAAGTCCACTACTGGTCCATTTTCATCATTTTCATCTCCCAGCTAGGCTCACAACCAATGAATTTCCCTAGCATATTCCCAATGGAGACTAGGATCGATTCATGCCAAAAGACCAACGGGAGTTTGGGGAGAATTTCCCAAACCTTCGATGGAGAAAGGGCATCCCAGGTGGGGTCAAAGGAGATGGCCAATTCCTTTAGAATTATCCCCGAGGGACCTAACCCCAACCCCAACTACTTTAGAAAGTGGACGTTAGGTTTCCCTTAGAGAAAAAATTGAAACATATCCACCCCGTCGCTAAGGTGTGGAACTTAGGCCTATAACCAATCACCATAGTCCAATTTTTGTCCAGCCATTTGGACAGATCCTATGCCATAACCATTTTTCCACAGAAACAACCCACGACGGTTCGACCCAAAAGGTCTGGAATGCCACCCAACTCCACATCCCTTCGTACTATCATACTTCATTTTTTCTTTACGAACCTTCCAACACCTTGGATGTTTAACCTTCAGGGAATATTTTTTCACAACCTTGTGTACAATACCTGGTAAGGCCGTTTCACCAGAAATCCTCACCTCCGACAACAAAGTTCTTTAATGCAAATGAGAGGATTTCAACACCTTTGTGTCATCCTCCTTCAGCTTTGGGCACCTTAGATAGAGTCTCTCGCCCCCCGAAAAAACGTACAATGTGATATTATCAACCATTAATGGTGCCTCCACCTTCGATAAGGAGCCAATCTTGGGAACTTGACCAGCAAGTTGATCCCAAGGATCCACCCCTTCCACGATTGTCGCTCTCCTAATCATTGACATGTGAATGAATTCAATGTTAGATGAAAATATTTCACTTGAGCTCATACCATCTGGACCGAAGTCCACCTCATAGCTTTCCATTGATGGTTGTCATGTACAACCATGTCATATAAATCAAGATCCCCTACCCGTCGCCTTCAATTCCATCCACTTGTACTCCACCTTCCTGAACCTGCCACCTTCTCCTACCTTTACATGGACAATAGGGGCCTACACTAGGGAATTCGTCAAGTGATCGAGCTATGGAATGAGCAATGGAGGTGAAAAACCCACAACAAAATCCATCGATCAGGTGAGATCCAACCATCGCCTTGAAAAAGCACCCTTCGACCCTGGTCCTGAACCCTGAATCCCTTCCAACACTAAGTCAAAGTTCAGGTTTAGTTACTTGTTATTGTTACTTAAGAAACAAAATGACACTTGACTCACAATTGGATCGAATTTCCACCTATCGGTTTGTGTTGAGTGAGGTTCTATTTGGAAGGGTTACATCTAGATGGAATCAATGACCGTAAAGAATATCACAGCTTGTAAAAGGATTAAGAAAACTAGGAAGAGTATTGTAGGACTTGCACACTTATTTTTGGGAGTTGTAAAGGTTCCACTTCTGTGGATGTGAGGTGTGATGTTGATCATTAATTCCCACTTGGAAAGCAATGGACCCCATTGCTTCAAGGCACATCTAAGGAATTTGACTCTCAATTATTTTAGGGAATACCACTTAGCTTGATGAGGATACTAGTTGTCTCAAACAACCCAAAACATAAGAATGTCTTGTTGGCGAGTAGACTAAACTTGTTGATTGTTGATCTGATGAATGTTAATGATTGAATGCATTCCAAAGTAAGGTGGTAGATTAGGTTGGAAAGAATTATCACTAACTACTTTGAGAAGGGAGTAAGGACCATATCAAAGTCACTAGATATTTCACTAAAGAACCTTAAACCTCTCTTTATGAAATTGTAGTCAAACTCATTCACCTACTTGGAAAGAGTGAGACACTCATTTGCATCATGTCTTTGATTGTACTCACGTCACTGATACTATAAGATTGCTTGGACCTATTCATGGATTTATTGAATCTACTTTATCAAAGTTGCAACTCTATATTATTCTTTGGCATTCTTAAGAGTAGAGGATGCTACGAGTTGTAGGAATGATACATCTACAAGGTTGGATGGTTAGAAATCAAAACAAGTTTGGAAAGGGATATGCTTCATAGAACTATGTTGAACTCTATTGTAAGCATGTTATAACATGCGCTTCCCATGTGTGAGGATGTGCATGGTTATACATGTGCAAAAAATGAACTAATGTTTAGTTGAAAACTTCTATTTGGCCACATGTCTAAGGTGGAAAGTGGTATAGCACTTGTTGTTGGTTTCAAGCATTGAACATGAAGCATTC
>ML779782.1:969239-991519 GCA_009831015.1 Picea engelmannii
CTTAGTCAGAATGGGAATGTGGTGTGCTATGAATCAAGGAAATTAAAAGAGCATGAAAGGCACTATGCTACTCATGATTTGGAATTGGCAGCCATAGTGCATGCCTTGAATATGTGGAGGCACTACCTCATGGGAAAAATATTCAAGTTGAGGAGAGACCATAGTGGTCTGAAATATTTGTTTGGAAAGCCAAGTTTAAATGCCAGAAAAAGCAGATGGCAGGAATTCCTCAGTGAGTACTATTTTGATATCAATCATATCAAAAGAAAAGAGAACAAGGTGGTTGACGCACTCAGCAGGAGGGTGCCTGAGATGCATGTTACAACCATTAGCATGTACAAATCAGATTTGAGTGACAAAGTTTTAGAATTTTCCAAATCAAATCAACGCTATGTGGACATAAATGAAAATTTATAGCAAGGTAAATTGCAACATAAATTTGAAGGTTATGAGCTAAAAGAGAATGGAATCCTCATGTAGATTTTATGTGCCAAATGATCAGGAGTTGAAAAATATGTTATTTTTCAGAGATGCATAAAGTTCCTTATTGTAACACCCCTATTTTTTATCCCTATGAAATAAAATGTATTATGTAAATATGACTTAGGTTGGTGAGCCGATAAAGTTGGAAAGGGTCAAGAGTGCCTAGAAATGTAATACACACACACACACACACACACACACACACACACACACACACACACACACACACACACACACACACACACACACAATACATCATTGGTTGCAAGAAAAACAAGGAAAAAAGAGATAGGGGGCTATGATTCCATGAGAGAGGGGGATTAAGGGGATAAGTCTTTTATTATATTTTATTTGCCCATAATTGGTTTTATGGAGAAAAGTGGTTATATGAGCTTCTTGGGGAGGCCATGGTGTTCTTGATTTTATGTAATTATATTAACCCTGTCTTTGGGTTGTTTGGGGGTTGTTCTTTGTTTTTGGTTAATTATTTCCATGGGATTCTTCCTCATTCACTCTTGCTAATTCATTTTTTCTTGGGTGGAGCATGGAAACAGATGGCAGGAGGAGGAGAGCCATTGCTAGATGGTTGTAATAAATTATTGATCATTCCAGGTGGGAATGGATTCCTATGGGCATGGCATTGATGGTAGTTCTGATTGAACTGTTTGCAGCTGAGAATCCTTGGAGTTTCCAGCATGGATATTTCCTGACCAATAGCACTAGATACCTAGAGAGAAATGGAACAACCTAAGGGACTGCATGGCAAAGAAAGGCGTTCATTTATTTGGGTTGTGCAGGATGAAGGGGAAAGAGAGATGGAAATTATGATTGTTGGGTGGTTGGGCAAATCTGAGAGATAATTAGCCAATTGTTGTGTGTTTTAGATTTTTCCTAGGACCCGTCCTCATGGATTCATAGCCTTGACTTAGGGGTGACCTGTTGTTGAGAATTGGAACAACAGTGTCTATGGTTGGGAGGAACATCCTTGGTCTGCAATGAGTTGGTGATGGTTTAATTAAATATAAGTTCTCTCTGTGTTTTATGTATATTTATATTCCTTTGTATTATTATTATTATTATCTCTCAGAAATGTATTTATAATGTGCATTCTTGTTGGTAATTGTTGTGCATGGCACAATGTTTATTTCTTTTATCTTGTAGCATGAATCTTGATTATTTGCATGTGTGGTTATTGCATTCTTTCATGCTTGATTTCAAATTAATTATTACCATAATTCGAGATCAGTTAAAGAAGTGTGCTTTGAGGTAGCGTGCATGGCCTATGGGTGGTTGGGTATGTTATAGATTGGTATCATAGCTTCTAGTTGAAACATTGGACTGGTATGGGATGGAACTGTTGGACATGGTATTATGGTGTTGGCATTGATGTCAAGAAGATCAATATGGTATTGTCATTAAGAAATAATATATCTTTGAGATCCTAAAGCTTAGGAGAGATAGTGTATTAGGTTCCATGTGAGAGTTAGAGAACACATCGTTAATACCTTTGGAAAGGTCGAAGGAAATCTCAAGAGAAGGAGCGCCTTAAGGAAGTTTTATTGGGATCAAATTCCTAACAAATCAACTGTAGAAACACCTTCAGAACCATGAGGAAACTCTGTTATAGTCGAGAGATATGACAACCATTGATCCCTAACCAAAGGCACAGATCAATGATCATGGTTTAGTTGGAATCCAAGTGTAAATCCAAAGGAGTCTTGGAGAAATCGAACCCCTGAAGGACATTGATCCCGTGTCAATAAAGCTTCGGGAGAAGGCAGAAAAATGAGAGTTGTCAAATGTAGTTGAGAAACTTTGGGTATAACCAGAGCCGTCAAATCGAACCATTAAAACCTCAACCATTCGATTGGGTTGATGATTTATGTGGTCATTCGACATTAACTGTTTCGAGGATAAATGAGTTAGAAATTAGTGGAATCCCCGAAGGTTGAAACCATGAATTAACATAGGTCGTCAGATATAGGAGGAAATTCAGGTGAATTCTCGACCGTTAGGTCAAGCAGTGGAAGGATGGCATAAGCATTTCAACAGGTATAAATTCGCAGGATTTGAACAACTGAGAGTTGTAATATCCTAGAGTCCTGGAGCAATGAAATCACATAGACCGTCAATTTAATATCCCTTTGGGAATTTTATCAACCGTTAGATTAAGAAGTGCAAGGATGGCATAAGCACTTCAGCAGGTATAACTTCAGGGGAGTTGAGAAACTGTGAGTTGCAATATCCCGAAGTCCTAGAGTAACGAAATCACGCAGATTGTCGAACTAAGATCCCTTCAAGACTTTTCTCAACCGTTAGATTAAGCAGTGGAAGGATGGTGTAAGCACTTTGGCAGGTATAACTTTGGGGGAGTTGAACAACTGAGAGTTGTAATATCCTAGAGTCCCGGAGTAACGAAATCATGCAGACCGTTGATCTAAGATCCCTTCGGGACTTTTCTCAACCATTAAATCAAGCAGTGGAAGAATGGCATAAGCACTTCGACAGGTATAACTCTGGGGGAGTTGAACAATTGAGAGTTGTAGTATCCATGAGTCCTGGAGTAACGGAAACATGTAGACTGTCGATCTAAGATTACTTTGGGAATTTTCTCAATCGTTAGATTAAGCAGTGGAAGGATGGTGTAACCACTTCGGCAGGTATAACTCTAGGGGAGTTGAAAAACTAGGAGTTTTAATATCCCAGAGTAACTAAATCATGCATCTCGTCGATATAAGATCCCTTTGGGACTTTTCTCAATCGTTAGATCAAGCAGTGGAAGGATGGTGTAAGCACTTCGGCAGGTATAACTCCGGGGGAGTTGAAAAACTTGAGAGTTGTAATATTTCAGAGTCTCGAAGTGTCGAAGCCGTGAAATAAATAAGGATCATCCATCTCAACACTTGATTAATTCATAGCCATTGGATTAAGCCAGTGTAAGGATAGCATAAGAAGAGGTGTTAACCAACGGTAAGCGGTCATTGTCACTTTATGACCACTTCGGTAGGTATAACTTCATGGGAGTTGAATAACATGAGAGTTGTAGTATCCCAGAGTCTTGGAGTGTCGAAGTCCCGAAATAAATAAGGACCGTCCATATCAACACCTAATTAAGTCATGATCTTTGATTTTGTTGAAGCCTCCAGATGATCCAGGATCATCCAATGAATGGGAAATTAAATCTCAACCGTACAATCTACTAATGGAGATAATATAAGTACTTCGGTGAAGTGTACTTCGGGAAGTATTTCTATAAAAGAATGATTGAATGTTGAAGTCCGAAGGACCTGGTTCAAACATCGGTCTCATGATAAGGTAAAGAGGTTGATTAGAGGCATGAAGGGCCTAGAAGTAAACACGCCCGCGGAAATTTTCGAACGAGGTCCTATGTAGAAGAATAAAGAGAAAAGTGCTAAAGGAACATCACTTAGACTGAATAAGCCTGTGGTTTCGAGCCCATGGTCACAAGGAAAGTGGATTGAAGGAAGCCATTATGCATAATTCAAATTATGTACCAATTTAAAGAGCATGTGGAATAATTTGACAAGATTTGCACATAACCATTCCATTGCCACTACAAGATCCTATTTGCACAAAAAGGGTGAAAATGACTTTTTCAGGAAGCCATAACTTGCAGCTCAGAGATCAGATTGGGGTATGGGAATAGTCATTAGAAAGATGATTCAGAGGAGAATAACATTGAATTGTTAAAATTTGGAGAATGATGATATATTTCTTCATGAATTGAGTAGAAAAAGGACATGTAGCATTGTTTGACAAATTTTTTATAATATGCATAATTCTAACAAAATAGTTTCTTGCACATTTTGAAGAATTAGAAGTATAACCATATAATTTCAAGTCTAGAATTGGATATTAGAGTCATGGAAGCATGACAAAGCTTATGGAATATGGATGAGCCAATAAATGGATACAAGGAAAGTAACAAAAAGTGGATAAAGAACTTGAGAACAACATAATAGAAGGATTATTATTTAGCTGCTACAGAGTGTGAATAAATTGTAGGTACAACAAAATAAAGAATCCTCACATAGGACATGAAGCTAACAGGTGAATAATGTCATTAATGGGCATAGAAAAGGAAAAGTAAGTCTCCATAGCATTGAAGGTAGAGAGGTGTAGATAGTTGCAAGCTTAATGTGAAAGAGAACAAGGAGCTTAGGAGATGAGCTGTGAATAATCTCTATGTTCCAAGCACATGAATTCGTGGGAAGAATTTTATAGCTATGATTTAGCTACATGTCTAAAAGTACTCAAATCAAGAAAACCACTTTTGATATCAGAGTTCACAACGGAATCCTAATACTAATGCAAATAAATTAGAGATAGAAAATGAATGCTCCTTCTAATCCATATGGATTTTGGTAGCCTCCCACCTATTCCCACTGGTTCGTTTTGGTAGTTTTCTGGTTTGGTAGGTTTTTCCTAGTTTTTGGGTCCCTGAATTTCGGGGTCATTTTGAGGCCCTAAACAATGTTTTTAGGGCTCACCACAATCAAAATGTAGATGGAGTCGGATTTTGATGGGAAAATGTGTAGTCCTTGGATATACCTTTCCAACAGCCTATCATGGGCCTAAAACAGAGATCGTATGCAAAAGTTACGACCTCGGGAAGTTGATGTACTAACTTACCCCAATGGGGCCCACGTGACTTTTGGCACTTCACCTCCTAGGGTTAGGTTTTTGGATGTCTAAGGTTTTGGAATTCATGATTATTGTCAAAAGGCCTTGGGAGCCTCATTGTAATCATATTCTTGTGAATGAGTGCAACCGTCACATCTCTTCTTAGAGATAAGTCGCCACCATTCCAACAAGCTTAGCATTTTACAGTTTCAGCGTATTTCCTTATTGAATAGAAACCAATTTTGTTGTATCTCTATTATTATGTGTTAAGAATATTTTAATAATAATCTGTATTCATTTTGTTATGCTCATAAAATCTGGATCAGTGGTATCAGAGCGACCTGCTCCTTCTCGTTCTTAATGCATGTCCCTGACGAGGTTAGGGTACAAAGAATTGTGTCTCAAGCTTGTTTCCCTTGAGGAAAAAATCTCTCGCACGCCCAAGTGACCTTTCATGGCGGGAGAAAATAAATATGATAGGACAAGAGATCCTTTTAAAAAAATTCTCGATGAATCCCTCACGCAACAGAGGAACGAGATGATGGATAGTTTCACGCAAATCCTTTGGCGGCTACCAATGGGCGACACATATTCCTCAAGCATAGGCGTCACCCCCTTCAAGATACAAATCAACTTTGATATTCCTATATTTGAAGGTCAGATAGACGCAGATGTTGTAGAAAAATGGTTGAATCTACTAGAATGGTATTTCTCTGTCTATAACTTTTCAAATAGAGAAAAGATTACTTTTGCACTCCTCAAAGTCGTTCCCCATGTCAAAGATTGGTGGGAAACTTTCTATGAGCAAAAGGAAACAAAGGAACCCTCATTATTTACAGTAGTGGTCACCTGGGAGTCCTTCAGGGATGATATTAAGGAACAATACTACCTTGTCGGAAGTTATGATGACTTGTATACAAAATGGAACACACTGCGGTAGGAAAGAGACCAAGCAATGCATGAGTTCAAAAATACCTTCCATACCTTGTGCACCAAGCTAGGTATCAAGTATTCTGAGAGACATATGGTGCTCAAGTATCGCAGTTGTTTGCATAGATACATCTAGTTCGAAATGGAGTTTCTGGACATCTTGTCCTTGGGCGCAACCTATGGATATGTCATCAAAATCAAGCTGAAGTTTAAACAAAAGATGCGGAAATTTGGGCCTTGGAACCCCTCACAACAAAATCAAGGAAAGGGCGACAGAGAAAACATGGACAACCTCAAGAAAACCTGTCCAAGCCACAATAAAATAAGAACACCATAAATACAAATAAATATATCGGGAAGTGGTGTGACTTGCATAAGAGCCCCTGGCATAACATTGTTGATTGTCACTCAAGCAGTAGTTGGTGGATGAGGTGAAAGCCTCTGAAGTATATACGTGTTCCGACTTTGAGTTAGAACCGAAAAGGGGGACACAAATCATTGATGCAGAATCCAGTTCTATCGTTGCCACCACCAAGCTCCAGCCCGGTGAACCAAATGAGCCAGAGGAAGGCAAGCTTATCATTGATAGTGGTATCACGTTGCACTTCATCATTGATAGCGGTAGCCAAAAGAACGTCATATCAGAAGAGGTCGTCAAGTGGCTAGCCCTGCCGAAAACTCTGCACCCGCATCCCTACAACATTGGATGTCTCCGCTAAGGAAGTGATCTTTGTGTCAGCCAACAATGTCGCCTTACGTACGACATTAATCCCTTCAAAGACGAGTTATTATGTGATGTTGTTCCTCTCGAAGTTTGTAATGTTATCTTGGGCCAACATTATTTATGGAAACGTTATGTTGCATATGATTCTAGGCCTCACGGTGTTATTATTACTTTGAACAATAAATTGTATAGGACACCCGAGGCAGTCCCACCTAGTGTTATTTCCTTGATCTCTGCCAAGCAATGCAAGAAGGTCATCTCTAAGACCAATAAGTTTGTCTTCTTCATGATTCACTCTCAAAGTGAGTGAAATATCATAGCCACATCCAGGGCCTCCATGGCCGACCTCTCCACACATCAGAATAAAGTGGATAAGGTCGTGGAAGAATACTCAAATATATTCTCCTCACCTATCGGGCTACCTATGCATTGTTAGGTCAAGCATCCCATCGATCTGACCCCCTATGCATCACTACCCAATGGGCCAGTCTACCATCACTCTCTGTTAGAGAATGAGGAGATCAAGCGATAGATCCAAGAACTTCTCCACAAGGAGCACATACGTCCCAACTCATCGCCTTGTGGGAGCCCAATCATGTTGGTGCAGAAGAAAGATGGGACCTGGGGACTCTGCATTGGCTATCGGGCCATGAATAAAATCATAGTCAAGAACCGGTACCTGATTCCTCGAATCAACGACCTCCTTGATCAACTAATAGGGGCCAAGTACTTTAGTAAGATTGATATGAATTTTGTCTACTACTAGGTCCCAATAGAACAGACAGATGTATGGAAGACCACCTTCAAGTCAAAAGAAGGTCTTTTTGAATGGTTGGTCATGCCCTTCGGTTTGAAAAATGCTCCAACCACTTTCATGAGGATGATGGATGATATCATGTGACCTTTCACCAATACTTTTGTAGTGGTGTATCTAGATGACATCCTCATCTACAACAAGACTTGGGTGGAGCACTTGCATCATATTCAACAGGTTCTGCACACCCTGCGACAACACAAGATTTATGCCAACTTGGAAAAATGCTCCTTCGGCATGGACATGGTCCATTACCTGGGCTACATCATTGATCAACATGGTGTACATGTGGATCCAGCCAAGATCTAGGTCATCCGTGATTGGCCAACCCCAACCACACTCAATGAGCTTCAAAGCTTCTTGGGCCTTGCCAATTTCGATCACAATTTTGTGTTGGTATTCTCCCATATTGCATGGGCCCTCTGCCAAGTAATGAGGGGTGGAATTAAGGAAACATTTGTGTGTTTCATGTCCCAATAACAAGTGTTCGATGATTTGAATTAATGCTTGTGCTCAACCCCAGTACTTTCATTACCGTACCTACAACAACCATTTGAGATCAAGACAAATGCTTAAGACTATGTTGTGGGTGTCCTTCTTACTCATCACAACCACCCCATGGCCTATCATATTGAGACACTATCAAATGTTATTCGTAAGTATCCTACTTACGACAAATAAATGTACTCCAATGTGCAAGCCTGCCGCTAGTGGAGACATTACATTCTTGGGAAGGAGACAATCATCCACACTGATCATAAGCCACTGTAGTTCATGCAGATACAAGGAAAAGTGTAGAATTATGACCATCAGAAATGGTACACATACTTGCAGCAGTTCCACCTCAACATCAAGTATAAAACAAGAAGTATCAACTGAGTCATTGATTTCCTCAACCAACCTCCAGTCATGACACTCACCACGGTGCTAGACTCTTGTGGCCATGAGACCTCTATATGGTCCCACCTCTATGAGATAGACCCTAAATTCTCCACCACCTACCAAATGTTGGGCGCAAACTCAGTTGTCGCTAATTTCCATCTTCAGGATGGATTGTTGTGCCATATGGGCCATCTCTGTGTTCCATCAAGTGAGTGAGCGAAGATGATTTGGGAATCCCACTATAGTCGGGTGGCAGGATACTTTTGTGTCGAAACGACAGTAGAAGTACTGCGAAAACATTTCTACTAGTCGAAACTTCGACAGGATGTGGGAAAGTATATTAGGTCTTGCACTACCTGTGTTATTTCCAAACCAACCATTAAGAAACAGAGCCTGTACACCTTTGTGCCTACTTTTGACAGGCCATTGGAATCCATCTCAATGGACTAGTTGTCAGGCCTCTCGTCCACCAAGAGGGGAAATGTAACACCTTGTTTCCCCTAGTATGTAAAAATAACTATACTGGCCAAGAACTATGGCAAACTCAAAGATGTGAATGTGTGATTTGAATGGACCTTAGTAAAAAGGTCCATGAATGTAAATAATGTTATGAATATATATATAACTGCTGAGAGGGGGATATGCTGAAAAAGAGACCATGATGGATGAAGAAAGGTGGTGGAAGGCACCTAGAATGGTGGCGTTAACTTCCACCGAAACCAATACCGTATTTGGACTTCACTAACCCAGAGAACCAAGAGCGGCTCGCTGGCCCCAAATTAAATCACTTTCCAGGTTGGTAGGTAAATGGCTCCTCATGAGTAATGAGGGATGGGGGGTGAACTGCCCATCCATAGAGTCCTCAGACCTGACCACCGCGAGGAGGATCGTGCCACATGCAACCTCACCGAAAATAGAAAAGGTAGGAAGAGTGTGCAATCAAGAGGGGGCAGACTTGAGGGAAGGAGGAAGGGGAAAAAGAACTCTGGAAAATACAGAGTGAGTGATAGCAGAGAAGAAGGAGAGTAACCTTCGTTCTCAGTAATTGGCGAACAGAGACTCAGTCTTTTAGCATCGTGGTCTCAGCTCGGGGGTGGCTAGTGGTAAATCCATTCGGAATCATTGAGCCTACAGTTGGGTGGAAACGAGCACCCCTCTCAGCAGTTGCATCACCTGGTGTTTTTCTTATAAGTGTTATATCTTGTATCTTGAAATTTATATACTGGCATGTATGTTCATAGTCTGTGCAATTATGAATGGTTTCAGTATAAGACTGTCTGCATGGTGTTTTGATAAGAAATGATGGTTGCATGTTTTTATTGGAAAGACCATGTATGCCTTAGGTTTATATATATATATATATATATATATATATATATATATATGATGAACTAATACAGATTCTCAATTCTTCTCTTGGGAGATTTGTTCCTGTGTTTGTCCTACCTGATGCCTTGGATAGATTTCCTCATGAAGGCACCCTTTCGAGACCACTCCCTTACCTTTGAGAAGACCTTCCAGTCTGGTCTTCGAAACTTGGTGTAAATTAACTGAGGACTCGAAGGAGGATTTTATAGTTTAAGTCTTAAAATCTTGCATGAGGAAGAATGGTCCTCGTAGACCTCCACATTTCGTCATTTCGGTACCCGGAATACCCAAGGGCGAGTACCCTTGCACTCGCAAGTCCCGAAACCCCGACTTGCAAAATCCCAAATTATTAGTGTGGGGGTAAATTAAGAGTTTTCGGAGTTTTGGCACCCGGAGTATCTAGGTGCGAGTTTTCTTGTACTCACGAGTCCCGAAACCCTGACTCGTGAAATCCTGAAATGGCAGCATGTGGATAAGTATCGACTGATGGACGAGATCCTATCGGAAGATTTGAGGTTAGTCACGACCGTTAGATTGGAGGAAGAAACAAGGGTATTAATTCCTCAACCCCTTTCCTTTTATATTTGTAAGTAGCGAAGAAATCGGGACTGTAGATCCCCAGGGTTTGTGGGAGTATCTGGACCGTCCATTTATAGGACATGTGGCTGCCGGTAAGCGTTTCAGCGTTTCGGTACCCGGGAAGACAAAGGGGAAGAACCCTGATCATCGCGAGTCACAAAACCCCAATAACTGAAACCCCGAAATAGTTTAAGGAGTGGATGAGATAGGATAGTTCGACATTTCGTTACCTGGGATACCTAAGTGAGAGTCCCTTTATACTCGCAAGTCCCAAATCTCTGGTCTGTGAAATCCCGATGGGTGAAGTCCCGAAAGAACAATAAACGCATAGGTTACGAGACTTCATCACTTCGGAAATCGGAATGCTCAAGGGAATATTCCCTTCTAATCGCATCTCCCGAACTCCCGACTTGCGAAGTCCCGAAATGGCTTAACATGGATGGTATTTGGTGTGTCGGTGTTTCGGCACCTAGGATACTTGACGGTAAGTTTGCTTATGCTCACCAGTCTCGAAAACCCGGTCAAATTCCCGGAATGGACTGAGTGACACACACATATATATATATATATATACAAATATACATATGTTAATGTTTCAGAGTTTCGGCTCCCGGGAAACCTAAGTGCGAGACCTCCTCTCGTCGCATATCCTAAATTCCCGATGGCGGAAATCTCGAAACAAGGAAGTATGTTTAGAGTTAGTAATTCAGAGTTCATCTCCCGGAAGACCCCGATGTGAGACCTTCTGTCATCGCATCCCCCGAACTTCCGACTTGCGAAATCCCGATAGGCGAAGTCCCGAAATGGATTCGCACACATGGTTTTGGTGTTTCGGCTTTTCATTGCCTCGGACTCCCAAAGGCCAGTTTTCCTCGTATTCGCTGGCCGTGAAATTCCGATGGATGAAACCCCGAAATAAACAAGGGAATACCTGCTTCGCAACTTCCTGTATCGTGAAAGTCGGTAAGTACCCTCCGATAAGGCCTCTGGCCATAACCGTCGATCAGATGGGTGTGGATAAGGGATGGCAGGGTCTGTATTAGGTCCCGTAGGGACTCGGGGAATCCTATTCCTCGGAGAAAAGAAGAAAAAGGCCAAAAAATTTTAAATTTCCATAGTGGGTATGTTACAAATTGGTATTAGAGCATGGTTACAACACTTGGCCTGCTTGGGCTCATGAACGGGTTGCACAGAGACTCCACTCGAAGTACTGTTAAAAGGAGTAGCCCCCTGTCTTAGCCTTCTTAATTAAAAGTCAAAGTTAAGAATGAAAAACTCCTATGGTGTGTGTGCATGTGAAAAATATGAATTATGTGTTGCTTATAAATGAATATAAACATTGACTAACAACCAACGTTTTTCTTTTGCACACAAAGCGGAAGATTAACCGCGGGAAATTTCAGACGTATAGGATGGTGACTCACCATGAAGTGGGGGAGGGCTCCCACAATAGAGATGAAGAGTCTGACGAAAGGAGGATGGTAGGGACCCCTCTAGATCTAGTTGAAACTGTGAGGAGCCTCATGGTCGAATTACAGAGCTGCAAGGCTGACAATGAGAGGATGATGAAAGAACAAGAGAAACAAACAGAAATTAATGCAGTTGTACTGCAGAGTTTATCCGATCTATAAAGACAAATGCAGCATGAACCTGAAACTCAAAAACAGGGTCACATCAGTGGCCACACTGAGAGGAGCACATCGAAAAAGGTCCACCCCAGAGGTAAAGGACAAGCGGTGATCCGAATTTTATGAGAATAAAAAAATGAATATAGATTATTAACAGGTGCTTAACAAAAAATAAAAGAGATATAGTAAAAGTAGTTTTCTATTCAATAACGAAATAAGATGAAGCTGTAAAATGCAGCGGAAACAAGCTTGCTGGAATGGTGGCGGCTTATCTCTGAGAAGAGATGTGACGACAGTGCGCATTCGCAAGAAGAAGGTTACAATGAGGCTTTGAAGGCCTTTTTACAATAATAAAGAATGCCAAAAACCCTAGACATACAAAAACCTAACCCTAGGAGATGAAGCGCCAAAAGTCATGTGGGCCTTGTTTGGGTAAGCTAGTACATCAACTTCCCGGGGTAGTAACTTTTGCATACGATCTCCATTTTAGAAGTGTGATAGCCCATTGGAAAGATATCATCAAGGAGATTAATTTTTGGGGCTCAATCATACCTTTGGGTATCATTGAGGAGATCGATACCGAAAAACCTTCATTTAGGCACTCAAAATGGCCCAGGATGTAAAAACTACTAAAAACAATAAATTGCCAAAAATGTCAGAAAACTGTTTTGAGCCAGTTGGAGAAGGTGGGTGGACACTGATATCCATATAGATCAATCCTCCCTCCTTAGGAATAAATGGTCTCCATTTCATTGAGTTCCCCCATTAGATGAGGAAATTTCTGCTGAATTTGGCCCCGGGTCAGCCACTTGCCTTGGTGTAGGAGCTACCCTGCTTTGACGACTCGATAAAGCTGGATCCTTTGTTGTCGAGTTCCCTTGATCTGTCTGTCCACAATCTGATCATTGGATGCCTGTTGTATGTAGCTAGGGTTGAGCTCTATTGGTGTTAGTTGTTCTGCTACTTCTGAGGTATCCAATAATGGTGGGAAATAAGGGCGAAGGAGATCCACGTTGAACACTGGGTGTTGGCCAAGGAAAGGAGGAATGTTGAGCTCAAAAGCATTATCCCCCACGGACATGGTGATAGTGTACTATCCATAATGGAGTGGGAAAATCTTCCAATGGGGTCCTATAAGGCGTTCTTTCTGCAAGTGCAACCAAACTTTGTTGCCCACCTGAAACTTATGCGGCACTCGATGTTGATCATGGTGTTGTTTGTACTTGTCATTGGACTTCTATAGGATATCCTGAACCTATTGGCGGATGTGCTGGATCCGCTCAATGAACCGGGTGGCTTTGTTAGCTTCAGTTGGAGTAGGAGATGATTCAGTCGAGGTGACCGCAAGGGGAAGTGCAACATCTATGGGCCCAATGGTTGGAATCCCAACCCCACTTGAAAGGGGTTGTGGCTGGTTGAGCTATGCAAGGCTCGGTTGTAGTTATGCTAGACATAGGGAAGGATCTCATCCCATGTGCGAGGGTTCTTTGAATTATACATGCGAAGGATATGCACAATCATTAGATTTACAACCTCGGTTTGGCCATCTGTCTGGGGGTGGAAGTCCGTAGATTTGGTGATCTTGGTGTCCAGGAGTGACCAGAGGCTTGACCAGAATGTGTTGAGAAATCGACTATCCCAATCTGAGACAATGGTTTGTGGGATTCCAAAATGTACCTAGACTCATTCAAAGAAGAGCTTGGCAGTGGCCTCTGCTGTGATGCTCTTCTTGCAGGCAACCAGAATCACCATCTTAGAAAAGCAATCAACAACCACAAAAACACAGTCATTTCCCACTTGGTGGATGGGAGGCCCGACATGTAGTCCATTTATATGGATTCCCATGGCCTCTCAGGAGTAGGAAGAGGGGTGTACATGCCCTGTTTCTTAGTGGTCGGTTTGGCAATAGCGCAAGTAGTGCGGGACCTGATATACTTGCCGACCTCCTGTCGAAGTTTCATCCAGTAGAAATGTTTATGTAGCATCGCCACTATCTTTTCAACATCGAAGTGTCCTGCCACCTGACTGTAGTGGGCTTCCTAGATCAGCTTCTCTCGCTCACTTGATGGAACAAAGATATGGCCCAGACAACACAATAACCCATCTTGAAGATGGAAATTATCGACAACTACATTTGCACCCAACATTTGGTAGGTGGTGGAAAAGTTAAGGTCTGTCTCATAGAGTTGGGGCCATCCAGATGTCTCATGGCCGCAAGAGTCTAGCACCGTGGTGAGTGTCGCGACTGGTGGTCTACTGAGGCAATCAACGACGCGATTGGTGCTTCCTGTTTTATACTTGTTGTTGAGGTGGAATTGCTGCAAGTATGTGGACCACTTTTGATGGCGGTCATTCTACAGTTTTCCCTATGTCTGCATGAAATGCAATGGCTTATGATCAGTGTGGATGACTGTCTCCTTCCCAAGAATGTAATGTCTCCACTAGTGGCATGCTTGCACAATGGAGTACATTTCTTTATCGTAAGTAGGGTACTTATGGACAATATCTAATAGTGTCTCACTATGATAGGCCACAGGGTGGTCGTGTTGAGTGAGAACGGTACCCATAGCATAGTCTGAAGCATCTGTCTTGATCTCAAAGGGATGCTGCAGGTCTGGTAGTGAAAGTATTGGGGTTGAGCACAAGTATTGCTTCAAATCATCGAACACTTGTTGTTGGACCAGCTCCACACAAATTTCTCCTTACCACCACCCCTATTTATTTGGCTGAGGGCCCATGCAATATGGGAGAAACCCAACAGGAACTTGCGGTAGAAATTAGCAAGTCCCATGAAGCTCCAAAGCTCAGTGAGTGTTGTTGGGGCTGGCCAGTCACGGATGACTTCGATCTTGGTTGGATCCACATGTATGCCATGCTGATCAATGATGTAGCCCAGGTAATGGACCCTTTCCATGCCGAAGGAGAATTTTTCCAGGCTTGCGTATAGCTTGTGCTGCTACAGGGTGTGCAAAACCTGTTGAATATGCTGCAAGTGTTTGGCCCAAGTCTTGTTGTAAATGAGAATGTCATCCAGATACACCACTACAAAATTATTGGTGAATGATCACATGATATTTTCCATCATCCTCATGAAAGTGGTTGGAGCATTTGTCAAACCAAAGGGCATGACAAACCATTCAAAAAGTGCTTCTTTTGACTTAAAGGCGGTCTTCCATACATCTGTCTATTCTATCAGGACCTGGTGGTAGCCAAACTTCAGATCAATCTTACTGAAGTATTTGGGCCCGATGAGTTGATCAAGGAGGTCATCGATTTGGGGAATTGGGTACCGGTTTCTGACAGTGATTTTATTCAGAGCCCAATAATCAATATAGAGTCACCAGGTTTCATCTTTCTTCTGTACCAACACGATTGGGCTCCACAAGGTGATGAGCTGGGGCGGATGTGCCCCTTGTGGAGAAATTCTTGGATCTTTTGCTTGATCTCCTCATTCTCTAACAAAGAGTGACGATAGACTATCCCATTGGGCAGTGGTGCGTCGGGGGTCAGATCGATGGGGTGCTTGACTTGGCAGTGCAGAGGTAACCCTATAGGTGAGGAGAAGATATCTGAGTATTCTTCCACGACCTTATCTACTTGCTTCTGCTGTGTGGAGAGGTCGGCCACAGAGACCCTAGATGTGGCTGCAATCTTTCGCTTATTCTAAGAGTGAGTCACGAAGAAGACAAACTTCCCCATCTGAGAGATGACCTTCCTGCATTGCTTAGAAGAGATTAAGGAAATAGCACTAGGTGGGACTGCCTCGGGTGTCCTGTACAATTTCCTATTCAAAGTAATAATAAAACTATGATGCCTAGACTCGTATACAACATGACGTTTCCATAAATAGGGTTGGCCCAAAAGAACATCACAAACTTCAAGAGGACAAACATCACACAATACCTCGTCTTTGAAGGGCTTGATGCCATACGACAGTCGACACTGTTGGCTGACGCAGAGATCGCTTCTTTGGCGGAGCCATCCAATGGTGTAGGGTTGTGGGTGCGGCGTTATTGGAAGGGACAACTGCTTGATGACCTCTGCTAAGATGAGGTTCTTCTGGCTCTCTCTATTAATGATGAAGTACAACGGGGTGCCTTTTACCCACATCTATGAATGGAAGAGGCACTCTCCTTCTTCTGGATCGTCTAGTTCACCAACTTGGAGCTTGGTGGTTGCAACGGTGGCACTGGGTTCCGCGGCAATGATCCATCTTCCCCTTTCTGGTTCTGTCTCAGATTCAGAATCTGCATATGATTCAGAGGCTTTCACTTTGGCCACCAACGACTTCTTTGAGCGACAGTCGATAGTGTTATTCCAAGGGCTCTTATGGAAGTCGCACCACTTCCCAGTATCTTTCTTTGTCTTTCCAGTGTCCTTCTTTGCTTGTGGCTTGTACTGGTTGTATTGATACTATCCATATTTACTCTATCCTTTGTTCGGTGGGTTGGGGCCACCCTTTCCTAGATTTTGTTTTGAGGGGTTACCAGGCCCAAATTGCTGCGCCTTTTGTTTGAGCTTCTGCTCGATTTTGATGGCATATCGGTAGGCCACGCCCAAGGATGAGATGTCCAAAAATTCCATTTCGATCTGGATGCATCTATGCAGAGCACAAAGATACTTGAGCACCAGATGTCACTTTGAATCTTTGATACCCAACTTGGTGCACAAGGTATGGAAGATATTTGTGAAATCTGGCACTGCTTGGTCTCTTTCTTGCCGTAGTGTGGTCCATTTGGTATACAGGTCGTCATAACTTCTGACAAGGTAGTATTGTTCCTTAATAGCATCCCTGAAGGATTTCCAGGTGGTCGTGACTGAAAATAATGAGGTTTCCTCTGTTTCCTTTTTCTCACAGAAAGTTTCCCACCAATCTTTGACATGGGGAATGACTTTGAGGAGCGCAAAAGTAATATTTTCTCTATTCGAAAATTTATGAATAGAAAAATACTCTTCTAGTAGATTCAAACACTTGTCTACAGCATCTGCATCTATCTGACCTTCAAATATAGGAATATCAAAGTTTATTTGTACCTTTAAGGGGTGGTGCCTCCGTTCGAAGAAGATGCATCGCCTGTTGGTAGTCGCCGAAGGATTTGCGTGAAACTATCCATCATCTCGTTCCTATGTTGTGTGAGGGCTTCCTCAATCAATAGTTTGAAAGGATCTCTTGTCCTGTCATCTTTATTTTCTCCTGCCATGGGAGGTTGCTTGGGCGTGCGAGAGCTTCTGTCCTCAAGAGAAACAAGATCGAGACCTAACTCTTTATACTCCGACCTCGTTGGGGACATGCATTAAGACGACAAGGAGAAGACCGCTCTAATACCACTGATCTGGATTTTATGAGAAGAACAAAATGAATACATATTATTAACAGGTGCTTAACACAAAATAACATAGATACAGTAAAACTGGTTTTCTATTTAATAACGAAATAAGATGAAACTGTAAAATGCAGTGGAAACAAGCTTGTTGGAATGGTGGTGGCTTATCTCTGAGAAGAAATGTGACGGCAACGTGCATTCGCAAGAAGAAGGTTACAATGAGGCTCTGAAGGAATTTTTACAATAAGAAAGAATGCCAAAAACCCTAGACATCCAAAAACCTAACCCTAGGAGATGAAGCGCCAAAAGTCATGTGGGCCCCGTTTGAGTAAGCTAGTACATCAACTTCCCGGGGTCGTAACTTTTGCACACGATCTCCATTTTAGGTGTTTGATAGCCCGTTGGAAAGGTATCATCGAGGAGATTCATTTTGGGGGCTCAATCATGCATTTTTATTTCATTGAGGAGATCTATATCGAAAAACCTTCATTTAGGCGCTCAAAATGGCCCTGAAAGTAAAAACTGCTAAAAATAATAAATTGCCAAAAATGTCAGAAAATTGTTTTGAGCCAGTTGGAGAAGGTGGGTGGCCACCGATATCCATCTGGATCAAGTGGCGAACGATTCCTCTGAGAAGGAAGCGGGCGATTCAGAGGACTCTTCTAGCAGTAGAACCAGTTCCTATTCCCGGAGGAAATAGAAGAGGCAAAAGCCTTCCAAAGGTCATAAATTCGAAGAATTCAGAAAAACCAAACCACCCTCCTTCGACGGTGAAATAAAGAAGGGAGAGGAAGCAAAGGCCTGGATTCTTGGACTAAAGAAATATTTCAGAGTCCATGACTTTTCAGAAAATTTGAAGGCCCGAGTGGCCACCTTCAACTTGAATGGAAAGGCTTCCATTTGGTGGGAAGATATTAAGAATGTGAAAGGGGTTCACGAAGAGGACCTGTCCTGGAAGAAGTTTGAGAAATACTTCTGGAAGAAGTATTTGTCGGAAAAATATTTCGACGAGAAGACCAAAGAGTTTTATGAACTCAAACTAGGACAACTCATTATAGAAGAATATGTCAACAAATTCCTCAATTTGTTGAGGTATGTATCTTATATAAAAGTGGAAAAGGAAAAGGTGCAATGCTTCATTAGTGGACTACCTAAGGACTATCAGAATGGAATTGAATTTGATGAGCCAAGGACTCTAGAAGGCACTATTCGAAAGGAAACCTATTGTCATGAATAGTTTGGGCATCGAGCAGAACCTCACGAAGGATGGAAACAGAAGAATAGTTCAAGATTTCGGAAAAAGGGGATTAAACTCCCAAGATTTAAGGACTATAAAAGGAACTCAAGGATGAGCTTCCTAGCCCGAAGTGTACACCATTAGAACTTTCCCTCCTTGAGCGGAAATAAAACTTTTGGACCCATATCAGTGAAGACTGATAACCCAAAGAGAGAACCTTTGAAATGTTGGGGTTGCGGGGAAGAACATCTATTGAGAGACTATCCACACTGACAACAAAATAGTCGGAGGATTTATAACATCCAGGAAGTTGCCACCGTCAATGATGTGGCCATGAGTGTGCCGCAAATTTATGCATCCTTGGATAATAACTAGGCTGACCACCAAGCTTCAGTGGTGGAAATAGAAGGTATGATTTCCAACCATCTAGTGTCTGTTTTGATTGACCCTGGTTCAAATTTGAGTTATATAGCCCCTAAAGTTGTTGATAAGTGTAAACTATAGCCACAAAAACATACGAAGCCATGGTTGGTACAGTTAGCCACTGGCACAAAAAGAAGGGTAGCAGAGGTTATACCAGCCTGACAATTGATGTTGGGTAAATTCCCCACCCAATCAACCCTTAACTTATTACCCCTAGGATCATATGATCTGTTGATTGGTATGGATTGGCTAGCTGCCCATAAAGCCAGATTGGACTGTTACCATAAAACCTTAGAAAGTGTAAGTAAAGAAGGGAAAAAGATAACCCTTCAAGGGATCCAAAAACCTGTCTCGGTGAGACAAATATCAGCTCTACAAATGAGAAAGTATTGCCGAAAGGGATGTCCCCTATATGCAATACAGGTGTTGAAAACAATCTAAGGTGACAAACCAAGCCCTGACGATCACCCTATCTTGAGAGAATATAGAGATGTGTTTTTGGAAGAGGTATCGGGTCTACCTCTAAGAAGGGACATAGACTTATCGATAGAACTTGCACCAGGAGTGGTGTCGGTGTCTAGGACACCCTACCATATGAGCACACCTGAGTTAGTTGAACTCAAGTTGCAATTAAAAGAAATGATGGATAGGGGCTATATTTGGCCCAGCGTGTCTCCATGGGGAGCACCAGTCCTATTTGTGAAAAAGAAGGACGGTACCCTTAGACTGTGTATAGATTATAGGAAACTCAATAAGGTAACCATAAAGAACAAGTACCCCTTGCCTAGGATCGATGACATGTTCGATCAATTGGGGGGTGCGTCTATTTTCTCAAAGATTGACTTGAGGTCGGGATACCATCAAGTCCGAATTAAGGGTGAAGACATCCATAAACCTGCCTTCCGAATGAGGTATGGTCACTATGAGTTTGTGGTAGTGCCATTTGGGTTAACCAATGCCCCTGCCACTTTCATGTGCTTGGTGAACAATGTACTCAGCAAATTCCTAGACAAATGTGTGCCAGTTTTTATTGACGATATATTAATTTACTCCAAGAATAGAGAAGAGCATGAAGAGCATCTTAGGCTTGTGCTGCAAGTGCTGAGAGAACAACAACTCTATGCCACATTAAGCAAATGTGAATTCTTCCAGAATCAAATACATTACTTAGTCCATGTTCTATCTGAAGAAGGAGTAGCGGTAGACCCTAACAAAATTAGGTCTATCATGGAATGGCCTACCCCAAAGGATGTTTCGGATATCAGATCCTTTATGGGATTAGCAGGATACTATAGGAGATTTATAAAAGGATTCTCCAAGATTGGTTGTCCAATCACTGCCCTCCAGAAGAAGGGGACAAAATTCACATGGACACAAAAATGTGAAGAAATATTTCAAACCCTGAAACATCTACTGACCCATGCACCCATGTTGAAGATCGTTGATCCCGACGCCGACTTCCTCATGTGCATAGATGCATGTAAGGAAGGGATCAGAGGAGTCCTTATGCAGGGAGGAAGTGTGGTCTGCTATGAATCCCGAAAATTGAATGAGCACAAAATCAACTATGTGACCCATGATCTAGAGCTGGCCACCATAGTGCATGCCTTGAAAATGTGGAGGCATTACCTCCTGGGAAGAAAATTTGTACTTATGACATATCATTGTGGATTGTGATATATGTTTGACCAACCAAAGATCAATGCTAGACAAGCTAGGTGGATGGCCCTCCTTAGTGAGTTCGATTTCGAAATCAAACACATTAAAGGAAAGGAAAATAGGGTGGTCGATGCTCTTAGCAGAAGTATGAAAACAATTCACCTAGCAGAGGTGAGCACCTGCGAGACAGATGTCAAGGAAAGAATAAAAAATGCACAAGACACAGATCCCTTCGTCCATACTGTGACCTTGTACCTACAACAAGAACCCACAAGGATAAAGTATGGAGGCTACCAGATGATGGAAGGAGGTCTTCTCACTTATCAAAACAGATTGTACATTCCAGATTGTGATGAATTGAAGAGGTTCATACTGGATGAACTACATAAAAGACCCTATACTGTTCATCTAGGATACCAGAAGATGATCACGGCCACCAAGAAACAATTCTATTGGCCTGGTTTGAAGAAAGACATGGCCGAGTACCTAACCAAATGCATAGAATGCCAACAAGTAAAAGAAGAACAAGACACCCAATGGGATTATTACAGCCTCTACCAATCCCATAATGGAAATGGGAAACCATCTCCATGGACTTCATCACCGGATTACCAACCTCGACCAAAAAAAATGACACCATCATGGTAGTAGTGGATAAATTGAGTAAGTCTGCTCATTTCATCCCCGTCAAATCGACTTGCAAGGCAATAGATATCGCCCAAGTATTCATGAAGGAGATATTCAGACTGCATGGCATGCCAAAAGAGATCGTGTTTGACAGAGACATGATGATCCAAAAAGATGTTTTAATGACTGTGGTTGAGTTTTTAATTGCATGTGTTAATTAACCATTTGAGAAGCTTAATGAAAGAATGATGAAATAAGAGGAATTATGACAGCCATATACATATATGCGGATCTGAAATGAAGTAATAAACAACAAACCATAACAAGAGAATTGATAACGAAGTTCGGCACAAAATTGCCTACGTTTCCGGGCCTTTGTCTCTGTGGGGGAGGCTTCTTTATTTCTGTTCAAAGCTCAAAAAATACATCACAGCAGTGCCAATTGACTACAAGACTGATCTGGTCATGTTCTTCCATATCTCTAGAACCTAGCAAAAGAAACAACATGCAAAACGGATGACCGGAGCTCCCAGAAATGGCCTGCAAGCGTCTGCTCCTCAACAGCTTCCCTGCATAAAAATGGATTTGGATTGGCTTCCCTTCAGCATAAATCTGCTCTGACTATCCTCCCATGGCCTCAAACAGGCCTGGTTTTTATAGATATGAAGTTGGTTACCATTCCCCAACTTCCTCCCAAAATCTGGCCTCCAAAAATGCCCAATATCTCCCAAAAATGGATAAGATCCATTAATTACAGGCATAAAATCAATTAAAAATTAAAAACATTATATAAAAACCCACTTTGCATATAATGTAGGGCGCAACCCCCTTTTGGCGCGCTCCTGGTCATATGGGAGGCGGCCATGTGGCCAGGCGCTCCACCTGTTGTGTGCTAGCCCCCTTGTATGGGCTGGCTCCTGGTTCTGTGGCGCATGGATAAGGTCGAGGGCTAACAACC
>ML779782.1:1002883-1020466 GCA_009831015.1 Picea engelmannii
GACAGTTTGTTTGGTTGAGTGAAAGTTGAATAAATTGCAACAATAATGGTCTTGAATATGGAAGGGATGTAAGCCCATAAGGAAGACTGATATCTACAACTATAGAGCCAAACGAATTATGAGCAGGAAGCTCATGCTTGGAAAATTTTGTATTTCATGTATAAAATAGATTTGGCATTTATTATTGAAATTTTTTATAATGATATCTCATGATGATTGTATGTGTATAATACAGATGAGATGTTGACTATGAAAGTTGGAAGCTCAAGAAAAAGGAGAACTAGAAGGAAATCGAGCTCAATGATGAAGGCATGGAATGAAAAAAAAAGGTCTAGTGGATTTATTGCAGCTGGAGTTCTTGAAGCCACACCTATGAAACTTCCTAGCTGAGTGCATTAGAGACCTGGAGAGAAGTGGAACATCTTGAGGGACTTCATGACAGAGAAAGGGGTTCATTTCTTTGGGTTGTGCATGCTGATAGGGAAGGAGATCTTGTTGGTTGGAACTATTGCCAGAAAAATAAATTATGAAGATCATTATGCATGTTTTGGGTCGTAGTTCCTATGAATGTATGTTTTCTTTTAGGTTAGAGTGCCTATGTATATAAGCATTTGGTTGAACTGCCTATGTAGAGTAAAGGCCAGAGTGCCTAGAATTGTAAGAACATCAGTATGGTGTTGTGTACTGAGGACAATGCCAAAATAAGGGTAGAGGGATGTAACACCCCATTTGTTTATCACTATGAACTATAATGTATTATGTAAATATGACTTAGGTTGGTGAGTCGGTAAAGTTGGAAAGAGGCCAGAGTGCCTAGAAATGTAATACACACACACACACACACACACACACACACACATTGTTGGCTACAAGATGGACAAGGAAAGAAGAGATAGAGGCATGTGATTCCACAAGAGGGGGGGATAATTCTTTTATTATATTTTATTTACCCATAATTGATTTTATGGAGAAAATTGGTTACATGAGCTTCTTGGGGAGGCCATGGGGTTCTTGATTTCATGTAATTGTATTAACCATGTCTTTGGGTTGTTTGGGGGTTGTTCTGTATTCTTGGTTAATCATTTCCTTGGGATTATTCCTCATTCACTCTTGCTAATTCGTGTGCTCTTGGGCGAAGCAAGGAAACAGATGGCAAGAGGAGGAGAGCCATTGCTAGATGGTTGTAATAAATTCTTGATTATTCCAGGTGGGAATGGATGCCTATGGGCATGAGATTGGTGGTAGTTCTGATTGAATTGTTCATAGTTGAGAATCTTTGGAGTTTCCAACATGGATATTTCCTGACCAGTAGCACTAGAGCCATGGAGAGAAATGGAACAACCTATGGTACTGCATGGCAAAGAGAGGGGTTCATTTCTTTAGGTTATGCAGGATGAAGGGAAAATAGAGATAGAAATTAGGATTGTTGTGTCATTGGGAAAACCTGGGAGCTAATTAGCCAATTGTTGTGTGTTTTATATTTGGCCTAGGACCCGTCCTCATGGATTCAAAGCCCTGGCTCGGGGGTGACCTGCTGTTGAGAATTGTAACAATGGTGTCTATGGTTGGGAGGAATGTCCTTGGACTATAACTAGTTTGTGATGGTTTAATTAAAGATAATTTATCTTAGTGTTTTCTGTATATTTATATTTCGCTATGTATTATTATTATTATTATTATCTCGAAGAGATGTATTTATAATGTGTCTGCTTGCTGGTTGTTGTTGTGAATGACACATTGTTTATTTATTTTATGCTGTAGCATTAATATTTATTATTTGCATGTGTGGTTATTGCATTCTTTCATGCTTGATTTTGGATTAATTATTACCAGAATTCGAGATCAGTCAAAGAAGTGTGTTTTGAGGTAGCATGCAAGGCCTGTGGGTGGTTGGGTATGTTACACTTATGCTGGGCATCCAGGCTAATAAAATTGTAGTTGTCAAGAAGCAATATATTGGCTAGGCATGAAAAATGAGGTTGTTGATTTTATTGCTAGATTCCTTGAATGTCAAAAGGTCAAGGTTGAGCACAGACACCCAGCTGGTTTGCTACAACCTTTACCCATTCATGAGTGGAAATAGGAAGTTGTAACCATAGATTTCATTACTAAGCTTCCTAGGAATGGGAAGCAACATGATTCTATTATGTTAGTAGTGGACAAGCTTACTAAATCTGCCCGTTTTATTCCAATGAAGTCAACTAAAAAGGTAGCCAACATTGTTGATATATACATGAGAGAAATTTTTAGGTTGCATGGTGTAACTAAGACAATTGTGTTTGACATAGATCCCAAGTTCACGTTGAATTTTTGGAAAGGGCTATTCAAAGGATTTGGGACAAATATGAACTTTAGCACAACATATAACCCTAATTCAGATTGAAAAATAGAGAGGGTAAATCATCTCATTGAATATATGATCAGGATGTATGTGATGGATAAACCATCAAAATGGGAAGACTACCTACACTTGGTATAGTTTGCTTACAACAATGGGTATCAAGCATATTTCAAGATGAGCCCATTTGAGGCACTTTATGGTAGAAAGTGTAACACACCAATGAGTTGGGATAACCTGGCACACAAAGTCGATGTTGGGCCAGATCTGTTTCAGGAAATGGAAGAGTAGATGGTGAAGATAAGGTAGAATTTAAAGGCTTCCCAAGATAGGCAGAAAAGTTGCACAGATAAAGGAAGAACCCACAAAGAGTTTAAAGTGGGTGACCATGTGTTCTTGAAACTAAAAGCAAGACCTATTTCCCTGAAGTTGGGAAATTATTCTAAGTTGGTATCACACTACTATGGGCCATTTGAAATCCTAGAGAGGATTGGCCCTACCGCATATATGCTTGCACTACTTGTATCCTTGTGTATTCATAATGTTTTCCATGTATCCTTTCTTAAAAAGTGTGTACCTGATTCTAATCATGTCATTGATTGGAATGCGATTCAAGTGGAGTCAAAGGGCAATTTTCAAGTGCGACATGTTTGTATATTGGACCAAGAAATAAAATAGCTCTAGAATCAATCCATGGGGCTAGTAAAGATCCAATGGACGTGGTATGGTCCTGAGGATGCAACTTGGGAGTGTGAGGATGCTATGCGAGCAGAGTACCCACATCTTTTTGAAAACTTTTGAAGTTTTTGTATGTACATGTGTATATAATGCACTAAGGACAATGCATAAATAAGGGGGGGGGAATGCAATACCCATAATCTGAACCCCAATTATAAATGAAAATGAAAATGTCCATATATGATGGTGATTCGTTGGCACCAAGTTTTGGTTCAGTTTTGCATGCACCTAAGTAGTGCATGAGGATTGTTTACCAAAGAAAGAGAGCACACATTCCACTATTTTGTATGCACCTGAGTTAGTGTGTGAGGATTACCTTGAAGTGCGCATCGGATCGAGTTATATATATATATATATATATATATATATATATATATATATATATATATATATATATATNACTTCAAGGTAAACCTCTCACACTAAATCAGGTGCATGAAAAATTGTGGAATGTGTGTGTGTGTGTGTGTGTGTGTGTGTGTAACTCAGTTTGATGCACACTTCAAGGTAATCCTCACACACTAACTCAGGTGCACGTAGAATTTTGGAATGTGCGCACTCTTTCTTTGGTAAGCAATCCTTGTGCACTACTCAGGTGCGTGCATAACTGAACCAAAACTTGGTGCCAACAAATCACTAGTCTATATATATATAGAGAGAGAGAGACAAAGTATACACACACACACACACACACACAAACACAGATCATATGTGGTAATTGGGCTGGTGAGTCAAGATGCAAAAAGGCCAGTGCACCTATCCTTGTAAAATATAATCACACTCAAATTATTAATAAAATCACATTGTTTCATGTACACCAATCAAAATAAAAGAGATGGGGGGATATACTCCACCAAAAAGGGAAAACATGGATAAGATTTAATGAGAGGGACTCAGCCAAGGGGGCTTAAGTCCAAGGGAATATTTTATTAATATTTCTGAAAAGTATAATTTATGGATATTTATTATCCTAGTTCCTGAGGGATGAAAATGAGTCACCAAGTGGCTAAAGATAATTATGAATGCGACAAGTGTCTAGTTATGACCATGCAAATATATGGTTGAACCTTAGTGTATTTTGGGGGATTCACTCATTTTCTTCATCTATCAGACCATCTGAACCGAGGATGGTCATTAGCTTATCTACAAAGAAAATCTTGGAAATGGGTTTCCATCTAGTAACCACAGTATTTTTTATCGAAGAAGCGGGTTATCAAGCCCATGAGAATTCTCTCCATGTGAGAGTTTTTTTGTCAAAGAAGCAGGTTTTCAGGCTCGTGAGAATTCTCTCTAGGTGAGATATTTGCTAGGAATTGTTCCTTGGTGCACTAGGCATTATTTACAGAGCTCCGAGACTTCATGTCTGGCCTTTTGTTGAAGCCCTAGAAGGTAAGTGGGGAAGCTGAAGGACTGTTGAGAAAAGAAGGGACACACTACCTAGGGTGGAACATGCATGTGGGGAATGAGAGATTGTAGGCTAGTTGTAGAAATTGGGAACCTTGGATTGAGCAATTACATTGATTATCATACCTTAGCTTCGAATTAGGAATCCTTTTTCCCTGGTGGAGTTTAAGCCCCAGCTCGGGGGTGACATGTTGCTGAAAGTTTATGAGCAATAGTGTCTATGGATGGGAGGAATGTGTGAGCTCTATGCATAGTTGGTGACTCTTTATAAAAGATAAGTTTCCTTTATGTGCTTTTCTAAATTACAGTGTTCTTAGTTATCTATTTTTGATACGGTTTTATTTCCTTTATGACGTTGCATATAATTAATTGTTGTTATTATGTATAATGTTGTTTGTACATGTAAGTGTGATGTTTGTATTCAGTATTTGTTACCGCAGATGCATAGTATGATAGTTATTAAGTATTCCTATGAGTTAAATTTGTAATAAAGGTCATGCGTTTATGAGGTGAGGCTAGAATTTTCGTGCACGTAGGGAAATAAACTAAGCATGCAAGAGGATGGAATTTGTGTGCGCATAGGAAAGAATTTTTACCACAAGGAGAACATAATTTGTGTGTGGTTGTTAGGGACCTAAACTCCCCAACCCCTCATGTAGGTATAATAATATATTTTCCATGTAATAAAGGTTGTTATTAATAAGGCCTAGTAATAAGGAAGAATAAGTCAAATGTAAGAAGACCTATTAGAAGCTTCCGCTTCTAGAAAGGTATTCCTATATATTGTTCTTTTGGTAGATAGAATTAGTATAAATAGGAGTCAAGGGCATGAAAAGTCTTTCGTTTGAGAATTATTGTAATAGAGCTCTACTCTGTTGGAGGTTTCCACCTCCAAGAGGCAAGTGAACATTGTTTCCTATCAATAAAGGTATTAATTCATTATTGTGGTTCCATATAATTTGTTGTTCCAATATTATTCTCTGTAGTATTTTTGTTTCTTGTTGTTATTACATTGTTATTCTCTACATTATTTCTCTTTTCTACTATTATAATAGATATGGTACCTAACAAGTGGTATCAGAGCACTTTCCTTGGCAAGAATTGTGGATTTTTTTTCCAGGGTAGAGACATGTTCCGCGTCTTAAAACTACAAAGATCTAGCGTTCAATGCATAAATACGTGGTCAGGTAAGCATACACATAGGAAATACAAGAGGTAATTAAGCTTGCATTGTTGGCACCCTTGTAACCCATGTTGGTACCCCTTCGAGTGGTAGCACATCATACAACACTTGTATATGGACTGACCTAGGTATCCTGAAACCCTCCATAGATCAATTGATCGACCACCCAACTTCTATAGTGCCACCAAGAACAAAAATTAGGAAGATACTCTCTAGTACATGGGTAATCGAGTAGTACGACCAAGGGTATGGTCTAGCCTCCTTAGTTGGTGTTCTAAGATATTGGGCCAAGTATTATTTTTTTACCTCACACATATATCAGAGAGCTATAACACAAGGAAAAACATTATCTATAGGAACCCTAAAATATCTAACCTTTGGGATGGAAACATAACAGACAAGATTTGTTTTCATGCAACCTTGCGTCTTGCATTCTAGTTGCAAATTGACTACACATTTTTTCCTGTTAATAATTTGGGCATTCCGACACTTCAGTATTAATAAGATCGGAGTATAACTTCGCAGGAGTAAAAAAAACATTTGGGGCCTTCATGCACCCTTATTTGAGACCTATACCATTGGATTCCTCTCTTTTTTCTAATCACGGTAATACCTATCATTTTTCACTTTTTTTTCTTTGTGGTCCCGACCCCCTTTTGACCCCCTTATTTGGGACCTACCCCATAAGATTCCCTTTTTCTCCTTGATAATCGTGATACCCTTCACCCGTAACCCTTTTTATGTGTGGACCCACATGTCCCTTTCATGTTCCCCCCTTTTACCATGGCCCACACCCTCAACCAAGACCTTGAATCATGCCTCAATACCTTGTCATTTGATTTCTTTTTGACCCAGAAGGAAGTGAAGAAAATCAATGCCAATATTACCACCATCAATGTCAACATGCATGTTGCCATAGATGCCAAAATGGAAAACCTAAAAAAGGACCTCTTTACCTAGCTTGCAAGTCAACTTGAATCCTTTAATTTCCAACTCTTCGCCAAAATGAATATTCCTTAAGACCATATCTCATCTGACCAACCTTTCCACCCCGAAGGTGAGACTTCCTCAAATTCCCACTACCATCAATTTCATCATGACCTACACCTTCCTAGTGGGTGCATGAACAAATTTGATGGCTCATATCCCATAGTTTGGGTCACCCAAATGGAGCATTACTTCTCTTTGAATGGAATTACCGATGAGCTTGAAAAAATCCATTATGATGTTCTCCATTTGGATCCTAAATGATGGCAATGGTGGAAATGGTGTAAAAAGGCACGCCAAGGGTATGTGTCTTGGGCATAGTTTGTTGCAGAACTCTATGACCTCTTTGACATCGACACCCATCATTTAGGCCATCTGACCAAGTTGAAACAAATTGGCCTAGTGGAAGAGTTTATAGCTGGCTTTGAGCAATTGGATTTCAGAACGGAGAGCATGACAAATGATTTTTTTCTAGGAATGCTTTAACAGTGGCCACAAGGATGAAATACATGCCCATGTTCTCATGGCTCTCCCCCAGACTTGGTTGGAAGCTACAAAATGAGCCAAGGAAGCACAACAATTTGTATCATCCTAAACCAAAAAAACACCTTTTATTCCTCACCCTAAAACCACACTACCTGCTCCTCCTACCACTCCCCTCAAGATCCATAAATTGACTTGAGCGGAAATGGTTGAATGCCAACTTAAGGGTCTTTTATAATTGTGATGACAAGTATTTTTTGGGGCACAAGTGTAAGGAACACAAGATTCTTATGGCTATGTCATAGGATGTTTCTGAAGTAGAGGAATATGTTTCTCCTATACCTGAGCTACCCCCACTAGATGATATTAATTATCCCTATGATCCCCCAGAAGTTGAACCACTGATTTCTCTGAATACACTCATGATTTTCTCTACTCCCCAAACCCTCAAGTTAATTGGCTACATTAAGAACCAAAAAGTCATCATTCTACTTGGCAGTGGAAACACCCATAATTTTATTCATTGTCGTAATGCACAAGAAGTCAATTTATATCTTTGTCCACTTAATAATTTCAAAATCATGATAGCCAATGGGGGTTCCATGAAATGTGGAGGGAATTGTGAAAATGTGTGCCTCTAGATTGGTTAGTACCACCTAAAATCTCATATGTTTTCTATTGACACGGGCGGTTGTGACATTCTACTTCGTGCAAAATGGTTATGCACTCTCGACCCTATCACTATGGATTTCCATAAATTAACCATGTAATTCCAGCAAGAGGGCCAACAACATCAGTTCCAAGGAATCAAAACAGGGTCCCTAGAGATCATTAGTTCCGACTGAATGGAAAATATCCCCAGAAAAGGTCACTCTGGCATTATTTCCCAACTTCACTCCATTCAGGTAGTTGAGACACCCTTTGTACATATCGACCTCCAATCTATCCTCTCCTAACACCAAGTTGTGTTTCAAAACCCATAGGGACTTCCCCCTTCACGAGGTGCCCATGATCATTCTATTCCTCCAGTTTCGTCCATTCTTCCTCCAAATGTTCACCCTTATCATCATCCCTTCGCCCAGAAGAATGAAATTGATAAGATTGTTCAATAATTTCTAAATGTCGATGCCATTCGTCCCAGTACCAGTCCCTATTCTTCTCAAGTAGTCATGATACTCAAGAAAGAAGGTACTTGGCACATGTGTCTTGATTTTTTTATCTCTCAACAAACTCACCATCAAAAACAAATTCCCCATTCCTATCATTGATGACCTTTTGGATGAATTAATTGGTGCTCAATATTTTACCAAACTTGATCTTTTCTCTGGCTACCACTATATTCGTATGAAAGAAGAAGACATTCCCAAGACTGCATTTAGAACTAATGAAGATCATTATGAGTTATTGGTTATTCCATTCGGGCTTTGTAATGCTCCCTCTACTTTTCAAAGTCTCATGAATCATGTATTATGTCCTTTCCTCCGTCATTTTGTCTTGGTTTTCTTTGATAATATTCTCATCTATAGAAAAACTTGTCAAGACCATCTTTCCCATGTGGATCAAGTTCTCCAGCTACTGTCCCACCACAACTTTATCTCAAGCATTCTAAATGTGTTTTTGGAGCCTCTGAAGTTAAGTACCTGGGAAATATTGTCGGCAAGGATAGTGTCAGAGTGGATTTGAAGAAAATTGAAGCTATGCAATATTGGTCGTGCCCGAAAACTCTTAAAAGTATACATGGATTCATGGGTTTGGTGGGATATTATTGCAAGTTTGTTAAGAATTATGGAAAAATTGCAGCTCCCCTCACAACACTCCTTAAAAAGAATTCTTTGAGTTGGAATCCAGTAGTTGACCATTGCTTCCAAGCTTTGAAAGTGGCTATGTGCACTACTCCAGTTCTAGCTTTCCCTGATTTCAACAAGACCTTTGTATTGAAGTTTGATGGCTCGGGAAAAGGCATTTGGGTTGTACTCATGCAAGATGGTAGACCTTTGGCCTTCACCAACAAACAATTATCAGAGCGTCATTTGGTACAATCCACCTATGAAAAGAAAATGTTAGCTATTATGCACGTTGTGGATCTCTGGTGGCCTTATCTCTTGGGGCCACGCTTCCAAATAAAAAATTATCATCAAAGGCTCAAGTATTTTTTGGAACAAATAATTTCTTCACCGGAGAAACAAAAATGGGTAACAAAGTTTTTTGGATATGATTATGAGATCATCTACAAAAAAGGAAAAGAGAATTTGTTGGTTGATTCCCTTTCCAGGAAATATGAAGAAGACGAGTCCCTTTTTTCCCTCTCTTTCATTGTCACAGATTGGCTTCAGAAAGTTTGCCAGGAATGGTTGCAAGACCCCAAGATTTCAATACTAATCCAAACATTGCAACAGGATCTGCAAGCTTCTCCTAGGTACTCATGGCACCAAGATGAGCTTCGTTATAAAGGTCATTTGTGTTTGAGAAAACAGTCAAACCTTAAATCCATCGTACTCTTGAAATTCCATGCTTCACCTACAGTTGGGCATTCTGGTTTTACCAAAACCTATGAACGGGTCAAACATTCTTTTTTCTAGGATGACATGAAACATGTCCTTCACACCTTTGTGGCTAAATGTAATACCTGTCAATGAAATAAGGGAGAGACTGTCATAGTTCCAGGAACACTCCAACCGCTTTCGATCCCACCTACTATTTGGACAAATATTTCTATGGACTTCATTGTTGGCTTATCTAAATCCATAAATAAGTCAGCCATCATGGTATTAGTGGATCATCTTTCCAAATATGATCATTTATGTGCTCTTCAACACCCATTCACAAAATCCACAATGTCTCAAATTTTTATGGATAATATCTTCAAACTCCATGGAATGCCTCATTCTATTGTTTATGACCATGATCCAACTTTCACCGACACTTTTTGGAAAGAATTATTTCGACTCCAGGGAACCCAATTGCATATCAACACAACATATCATCCCCATACCGATGGAAAAACCGAAGCAACCAACATGTGTTTGGAAACATATTTGAGGTGTTTTTCATATGACATACAAAATCAATCGGTTCAGTGGTTACCCCTCGATGAATGGTGGTACAACACTTATTACCATTCATCCACTCGCATGACTCCCTTTGAAGCAATCTATGGAAAAAAACACCTTCAGTTCTATCCTACATGCCTGGTGTCTCCAATGTTCAGCAAGTGGATCAAAATATTACAGTCTGCATGGCCATCCTCCATACTCTCAAACAAAATTTGGTCATGGTTCAGAATCACATGAAACAACAAGCACATCAGGGTCGTTCTAAACATGAATTTGCATAAGGGGACCATGTGTTTCTTCATATACAACCTTATAAGCATAATTCACTCAAATCCAAACATTGTCAGAAATTCATTCCCAAATTCTATGGTCCTTACTATATTCTCAATAGAGTGGATCTAGTGGCCTACCAATTAGAGTTTCCCAATCACTCTAAGATCCACCTTGTTTTTCATGTTTCTTGCTTAAAGAAAGTGTTAGGAACCATACTCAAATCAGTCTACCTAATTTGGATGAATAAGGTTCCATTTGTTTGTAGCCACATGAAGTCTTGGACCAGTGAGAGCGTCGTTTCTGCCAATGCACTATCAAGAAAGTTTTAGTTCAGTGGAAGGACACAACCAGAAGATGTCACCTAGGAGTCGGATACCATTCTGCAACAATTTCCTCATCTCAAGCCTTGAGGACAAGGATGTTTTTAAGGGGGAGGGAATGTTAGGGACCTAGTCTCCCTAACCCATCATGTAGGTAGAAACATACATTTTCCATATAATAAAGGTTGATAGTAATAAGGAAAAATAAGTCAAATGTAAGAAGACCTAATAGAATCTTTCACTTCTAGAAAGATCTTCCTTTAAATTGTTCTTTTGGTAGACATACTAGTATAAATAGGAATAGAGGGAATGATAAGTCTTTATCTTGAGAATTATTGTAATAGAGCTCTGCTCTATTGGAGGTTTCGTCGTCAAAGAGGCAAGTGAACATTGTTTCCTATCAATAAAGGTATTGATTTGGTATTGTGGTTCCATATAATTTGTTGTTATGTTGTTATTCTCTGCAATATTTCCATTTCTTGTTGTTATTACGATGTTATTCTCTATAGTATTTCTCTTTTTTTTTATTATAATAGATATGGTACCTAATAGTGGTTTCATAATGGTTGCACATACAGTAGTAACCATGTGTTTAAAGTGGTTACATGCGCAATAATACTTGTGTACTTTTAATGATTGTGTGCAATCATACTATGAGTTAATTCTGCTATTATAACTAGTTTCTAAGGAGGAAAATTTGTGTGGCATGATCCATCTTGGTATTGTGTGCATTACCCCACATGTTTCTGCGCAGATTAACGTTATAGTGTAGAATATGCACATTAGATTTTTGGAGTGGAATTGATCAGAAGTAAGTTGGGGATGTTACATATTGGTATCAGAGCTTTATATAGCAAAGTTGCGGTGGTGAAGACTTTACAAGTGGTAACGAGACTCAGCTGAGAGGATGGATAAGTTACACCACTGAGGAGGGAAGTGGGACATGAGATGCAGTTGTTTCCTGACTCCCCATTACCAAATATTGCACTATACAGATAATCCATCCTGGAAACAAATGAAGTGAAGAAATGATTGCAACAACTACTAGAGTATGGAGTAATTTGACCAAGCACCTCAAATAATGCTTTACCTATCATCATAGTACCCAACAAGGATAAGCCTTTGTAAATGTGTATCAACTATAGAGATTTGAGCAAGATCATCCTCAAGAATCGGTACCCTCTACCTATGATTGATCATTTGTTAGATTAGTTGTGTCATGCCAAGTACTTCATGAAGTTGGATCTCAAATCAGGATACTACCAGGTAAGAGTGAAAGAAGGAGACACATGAAATACTATCTTCAAGACAAGGCATGGCCTATATGAATGTATGGTAATGCCTTTTGGTTTATGTAATGCACTAGATACATTTATGCATTTGATGAATGATGTATTGCATCCCTTTCTATATTGATTTGTGATAGCGTAATTAGATGGTATATTGATTCATAGCTCTATCTGGAAAGAGCATGTCTCACGTCTCATGTAGGTGTTAGGGACTCTAAAAAAACATCAATTGGTGGCTAACCTTAATAATGTGACTTTTCTCAATAGTCCTTGGTGTATTTGGGGTATGTGATTGGTGGAGGGGAACATAAGATAGATCCTGCAAAGATGAAGACCATCCTCAAGTGGTCATTTCCTACTAATTTCATTGAAGTTAGGAGTTTTGTTGGGGAAACATAGTACCTAGGGAAGTTTATAACATCCTTTTCAACTGTAGTTGTTCCACTTCATGCCATAACAAGTAGTTGTAAGATTTTCTAGTTTGGGAAGAATCAACAGAAAGATTTTGATGAGCTGAAATGGAAGATTAGTCAAGCACTAGTTATTGGATTACCAAATTTGCAGAATCCTTTCAAAGTGGATATGGATGCAAGTGGATATCCTATGGTAGCAGTCTTGATGCAGAGATGTAAGTTGGTATGATATCATTCTAAAATGTTTCATGGTGAATTCATAAAGTACCCCTACATATGATAAGGAACTCTATGCCTTTGTTCAAGTTGGTTGTGAGTAGAAGCACTATCTAATGGGAAAGGAAACCGATATCCACACTAATCACTAGCCACTATAGTATTTACAAGCCCAGAATAACCTTCAACAAACTAGACAAGTGGATGGGGTTTTTACAACAATCTCATCTAGTCATCAAATATAAGAAAGGTAGCACGGATAAGCTTGGAAGGAATGATTTCAAGGCCACCCACATCCAAGATTATATCTTTGGGAACTCTTATGCACATGGATCATTTTATCCATGATGCATACAAAGAGGCATAAATGGAAAATGGGGACTTTAAAGAGGTGTTTCAACAACTATAGGGAAATTTTGGTGTAGAATAAGGTGATGGTGAGGTTGACTATCATATCTAGAATTAGTTTCTCTACAAGTTAGATAATATCCATGTTCCTAAAGGTGAAATATTGCATCTTATCAAAGAGGCTTACACCTTCAAAGTTGTAGGACATTTTGGTGTTGGGAAGATAATTTCCAACTTATAGAGGTATGGGTATTAGCTAAGAATGCAAGAAGATGTAGCTTCGTTTAATAATGGATGCATAATTTTTTGTACCAACAAACCTAGTAACATAAAGTAAGGTTTATACCATCCCTTACATGTACCCACTAGACCTTGGGATAAAATCTCCATGAATTTTGTGGGTGGTTTTCCAACAAGCAGAAAGGGATATGACTATATGTTTGTGGCAGTTGACAAGTTCAACAAGATGTGCATTCTTATGCCTTGTAAAAAGAACATCGAAGGACAATAAGAAATAAACATGATATTTGAAAAGGCTTGGGTGCACTTTGGGACACCAAGGAGCATAATCTCATATAAGGATATCATATTTCTCGGTGCCTTTTGGACTACACTTTGGGAGAAGATGGACACCAAATTTAATAGATCTTTAGTTTTACTAGATTAAATATTTTAAAAATTGATATATCCTTATGAACCAAAAATGGGTGGCTAGATTAAAGTTTTAAAGGACTGATATATCTACAGTGAGATTGCTAGACGTCGCATAATTGATGAAACTTTACAAATGTCATTCAATATGATAATAAGGAAGAGAGACAATGGACACCCTTGATTTTATCCTCTTATTACCTTATAAAAATTTGAAGGCTCCCCATTTTCCATAATTACAAAGAGGTCATTGAGATGCATCCATCAACTCAATCTATCATTATTCATTTTTTTTTGTAAGCTAGCTTGTATTACCTTCTATTAGAAAAAATCAGAGTACATTTGTGGGATCTTGTTGCATGGGCTACCAACAGAAGAAACCAACCCAAACACCAAGACCATATTGACAAAAAAGATAGACTTAGAGGGCCAACATTTGAGAATGTTTTACAATGTAGCTCCCGGGGCTTTAAACCATAGACTACAATAACAAGAAAATAAAACATGTGCCAAAAAAATAAGCATTTAAGCATCATGATGGTTAGTTATCCGAATGACAACCCCAGTCCTCGAAGTGTCTTCCCTTGTGACTATTATTGGTTGGATATAGTCATTCTGGGAAAATAATGTGTTGGCAAAGGGGCTCCTGATTCATGTGGTGCATCGGGAGAGGAGTGCAGAGGTCCAACAACTGGTCAAGTTTCTTTTCCATCAATTCTTGCTTGAATTTTTAATCAACCATGTCACTTCTAAGCTCAAAGATGAGCCTTAAATGATCTTCAGAGAACCTGGCATTACTATTCTCTCCATCCGAGTCGTGTTTCGAGAGACCATCCTTTAGCGACATAACATTTTCATCACTAGCAGTTGGAGAGGATCTATCACCAATAACAAAAGGAAGAGCCCTAGTTGCTTTAACGTAGCTTCAGTAGAGTTATTCTTCGGGGTGATGCAAACATCCTCAGTGCCAATTCCCAAAATTGATTCCTCCCATTCCACTATACATCCCTAATACTCTATTGCTCCCTTATTACATTTCTTCTCCTGCGAGTCAGCTTGTAGGTTTGAATGTTGGTGGTTTTCATCAACCTGGGTACTTGTAATACTATGTGCACTCTCGTCGTCACTATCCATAAGGGAAGAGCTATTGTATCTGCCTCCAAGTCATAGTTACCAAGTTCAAATTCAAATACAAATTCAAATACAAATTCAAATTCGATTTAATACGGAATTTTTTTCGACTGCGTAAAATCCAATACATGAAAAATTTTGAAGTATACATATTACAAATACTCAAATATAATTTTTTTTCAAATTTTTATAAAATTTATAAAATTAAAATGGACAATCATTATATTCAAAACTTCAGAGATCCCTCAAAATTTGTTTTTAACCCTATTATGTACACTACAAATGGAATTATGAATCTATTTACTTTTCTTTTCAAAGGATATACATGTTAAAGGAGAAACTCATTAACTTCAAATGTAAAGAGGTGAATAATAGAACACTACCATAATCATCATAAATAAGGAGGCCCATAAATTTGTGGACTGATATTCTTTGAAGTAAATCCTTATGCAGGAGTTCATTCAAAGTTTAGGAGGATTGAATCTCTTTACTTGTAGATGGGCACCAATAGATTGGGAAATCAAAACCTTTATATGCCTTTGTCATGGTGAGCATCACACAACTTTCAATTTTCCAATTCATTGCCCAAATTCCACAACATAACATAACCTTAATCCAACACCAGTACTAGTCGTTATTTGTAGTGGACCAAAACTCTATTGCTATCGTCCAAAATGTGTTTTAGGGTTTTAAAATTAAATTACATAACTTATTTGAATTTTTAATTGTTCCGCCGTGGTCCCGCCTTCCATATATTCCACACCTCTCACTACTAAATAAATTAGTTAAGCTTTGGGTAGAGATGAAATATAAATATTATGACTGAAGGACCTACTACAAAAGAAGGTAAGTTATGATGGGAGATCAAGTTGCAAAGCTGCCAGTTGGACACTCATCAAATTGAGTTCAAATTAGGGGACCACCTATTCATCTCCCACCTTTGAAAATCAGGGGACCACGTGAGAAATAATCATGGGTTCACCTCGAAGTTAAGGTGGCCATGTACAATGATATCATTACGATGAAGTAGAACACATCGCTTGATATTTTTGCAGATCTATTTCATTCCTGCAAGATATATATGCATCCCACTGTATCTAATATGAATCCGAGATCTTTCTCTATTCCTACCCCATAGTGATCCGTCACCATAGTGATATTGATCTGGGAGTCCCGCGTGGAAGGGATCTTTCTCAACGGATCAAAGGTACACCGAAGTTCAGGGGGTTTAATTTGTTTTTTGCAATCAACCCAATATTTTTGTATCGAACTACAAATTTACATACTAATTCGTGAATCGAACCGAATAGCCGAATTTTCAATTTTTTTTAACCAATTCAAACGAATTTGGTAACTATATTCCAAATCATTGAAATACAACATTTCCTTGACGCACTCTTCCTCTTTCACGAGGCATGTCAACTGGGAAGAAGAAACCAAGTACACAGAGAAGGATACACATGTATGAAACGTATAGAGGGGAGTCGCATTGGAAACAGAAATAACACCCCAACTAACTCTTTGATGAATTCCCTTCAACAACATAATGTGCTTATAGACGTCAAGGGTGGACATTTGTTTGTCAATAATGTTAACTACTAACACAAACTGGAAATAAAAATCATTCAAGTCACCTACTCTGAGCACTTGGGTTTCGTCCTCCATCATACTCAACATAGATGATCTCAACATTCATAGTAACAATTCAAAAGCTACATGGCAATCCCAAGATTATTTTAAGTGACAGAGATCCAATTTTCATTATTTATTTTTGGAATGACTTATTTCATTGTTTAGTTACTCAACTAGCTCACAAGTACTCTTATCACCCCCAATCTAATGGTAAAAATGAGATTGTTAATGAATTCCTACAATGTTATCTTTGCACCCAACAAGCGATAACATCGAGTCAATTGGTTACCTTTAGCAAGATGGTGGTGCAACACTTGATTCATCCATTATGGAGCTCTATGGGTATCATCCTTCATCCATCACATCCCTTATTTGAGGTAACGTTAATTCTCAAGTGGTTGATGAGCATGTCTAGCATCAACAAGAGGTTCTCCAACTATTAAGAGACGACTTGGTTATAACACAAAACAAGATGAAAAAACAAGCATATTGACATTGTAGTTAAGGAAATTTTTAGGTGGAGGATTGATTATTTTTTAGTCAGAAACCATACATATAGATGTCACTCAAGCAACAAAAGGACAATAAAAATACACCCAAGTACATGGTCCCTATATGGTGTTGTAGATGAATGCTAACATGGATTACATATTAGAGTAACCTTCTTCTTCATGCATCCATGTAGTCTTTGAAGTTTCATGTTTAAAGAAGATAATTGTTAATAATATTATAGTGAAAAGTATTCTACTAAATCTTGTTGAAGATGGAGAAATTATACTAGAACATGAAATAGTCATTGAAACACAAATCAAGCAATTAAGATCTGGAACAATTACGAAGTACCTTATCAAGTCGAAGTACATATCAATGAAAGATCAAACTTGAGAAGATGATTTCTTCATGGCATAACCATTTTCAATTGATCAATGTTGAGGAAAATTCTTGGTTGAATGGGTTTGACATATTAAGCCCCTAGTCCTGGCCCTCATTAATTATCATTAGATGGATTATGCATAGTTAGGCTTATTATTATAAGATGTCTTCTAACTCTCTTTATCTCCTATATTATACATCATGGAGATTCATTTGAATACTCATCTTGAGTTGTTTATTTGAATATATCA
>ML779783.1:0-14671 GCA_009831015.1 Picea engelmannii
ATCTTTGAGTCCTCCAAAGCTATTTCCTTTTGTTATCCAATGGGAAGAGGTTGTGACAACTAATTGCCACAAGCCCTTCAAGAACAACACCAGTGAAGAAATACGGCAATAATGAGAGAGATAGAGACAGTGGGATGGTGAGAAACTAGTAGCATAACAGTGCAATAATGAAAGGTGATGAATGAGGGAGTGAGAGGTCTCTTAAATAGCTTGAGGAGCTAAGGAGACCCCTCTTGGATCTTTAACAAGTGTCAAAGATCCAAGGGACAAGACAACTCATTTGGGAAAGCAGCGAATGAGAGGGTAAGCTTTTAGGGTGAGGGGAAATGGCAAGAAGAGTTGGATGGGTGAAGAAAGCAAGGCAAGGAGGGGGCGAATTAGGCAAGAGAGAAGAACCACGCTTTCTTTCCAAGTAATTTCCAACTAAAAGCTTCACATTTGCTCTTTCACGTGTGGCATTCCCATTTTTCAAAGGAAACAAAGGCGTGAGTTACCAAGGCAATACTTGAGGATTTGGAAAGAACGTGGAGGAAGGGAAAATGCATGAAAAGAGAGGCCCCACGCATCAAATAAAGAGGTTTTCCCAGCTTATGTGGGAAAGGGGACGCAAATCTAAAAGGAAGCATGAGTGTGACTTGAGGGACGTGAGGTTTGAGAGTGCCATACACACTCTTAAGTGTGACGTGAGTGGGTAAAGAGGGACGGGCATGGAGGAGGAGAGGGCCCACGAACTCATTTAAGTGAGAGTTTCTAAATAAAAAGGGGAAATGCGTGAGGCTTATATGGCTAGTGTGAGTTATACGTGAGGTAGGAATGATGCGTGAGGTTGGAGTGAAGGGAGTGTGGAGTCCACACTCCAAGTTTTGATGTGATTGGATATGAGAGGCGTGAGGAAGAGGGACCCACGCACTAATTAAAAGAGTGAAACTCCAATTAATATGTGGGTGAGGTACGTAAGCCTCAAAGGGGAACGTAGTGTTAAGTTAGAAAAAAAATAAAAGGTAAGTTTGATTAAAAGGTGGGTAGAAAGGGTAGGTAAAGGGTGTGGTAAGGTTAGGTAGGTCCTCTCTTTAATTATTGCCACTTACTTCATCTCTTTTGGCTAAAAAATACAAAATTTACACTTTCCCATGTTCTGGGTTTGGCAATTAAAATTGTCGTTTTCCAAAAAAACTCCTAAGTGGACAAACAACCTAGCAAAACTTGTCCGACTAAATTGAAACTTGGTCCACGGGTGCAGGGGGTCTCATTAGCTTTCTTTTGAGTACAAATACCCCTATTTCAAATCCCAGGACCTAAGTTTTACATTAAATACCCAGAATTAATTAATTAATTAATCAATTAATTAGTTCGGAACCTTAAAAAAACCTAGCTATACTTGACGAAATTCCACGAAATTTCGCGTCCTGTCTTACATGGTCATTTACAACATTCCTAACACTAGCTACCTAGGAATAACTTCATTAGAACGCCTTTCACCACTTTGGAGGATTTATTGGGTGGGAGTGAAAAACTCAAGGGAGATTAACCCGATTGGTTAGGCCACATTAACCTCCTGAGGATAAAAAACACTCAGCAAAAAGAACTCTCCTAATGAAGAAACCCTAAGGCAACTGACCTAACATGATCCATGTAGACTTATTACAATATTAACCCACGCAGGGGTGCGGTAATCCCGCTTACAAAATTTGTGCTGGAGGCATAAATTGCCTAGTAGAACCAAATTGTCTTCGACATACTAGCATCTAATGATGCATCACTTCATGGCACATGGAGTTGACCCCCTAGCTGAATAGGTGGTCAACACTCACCATTGAAGTTGTCGACAAACTTAGGGATCACGACTTCTGCTTCCAACTGAAAAACAATTTGTGGTATCAGGCTTGTTTGTGGTCAATTTTGTAGCAGCATCGTTTGGAATGCTCTCATAATTTGTTTTAGTTTGATTTTTGACCTAACTAGTAAGGATTTGTTGGAGAGAACCGATATTGGTTGATTCTTCGTCAATTCAACATCTTGTACACTTCTCAAGACAATTCTGGATCGAATCTTGAATCAACCAATGAGGACACAAGAGGGTTGTCGCCCCCTTGAGCCCTTCAATATCGATTGAAGGTCACCAAAAGCATACTTCTTAGTATTAGGGGGAGTTTTCCGAGTATGGTACAACAATGATGGAGTTAGCAAAAAAGGCCATGATGCACTAGAAGCTTCTTACACTACCCGGTAAGTGGATGTGGTGTTGAGTTGATGAAGAACACTAACACCGAAGTGATCCCCATACCGAGCAAGAGAGGGTGTTGATTGGCTCCAAATGTGTAAGTCCACAAATTTGAAGCTTGTTGAAGAGAATAGACCTAGTGGAGGGTAAGAGGCAAAAAATCTCAAGCGGACTAGATCTAGATCCTTGATTGTATGAATCCTAATGGTGTTAGATCTAGTAAGTGTAAAATATAGAAAACTTAGTGACCGTATCTAGAGGCCAAGAATACTAAGCTTTGATAGCAATCAATATGAGCACAATTGCAACAATGATACATAGATGCACACAAAGAGATTGTCGCAATTGTTGTTGTTTTTGGTAGCATCGGATAGGTACTTCCACATGGGAGTCATCATTATTACCTATTATTACCTCTTAGAACCTTGGGATTCACTTTATTAAGTTATTAATCAAGTGAATGTACTTTTGTAATTAATGTGAGTTTAATTTAATTAAATGCCTAAGTATTTGTCATTAGTAATTAAATTAAGTCCTAGCCATTAGATCCAAAGTGAACACGAGAATAGATCTCAGTCGTAGATCACTTTAGGAGATCTAGGGTTTTGGACTTAGGGTAAACTCAAGGTTATAAAAGACAGTCAATGCAAGAGGAGGAGACACAGTGATGGTACATGAGTGAGTGAACACTCAAGTGTGCAAGGGCAAGGGTCGAGGCAAGGTTGAAAGAAGACAGCAAGGGAAGTAGCAGCCAACAAAATCAAAGGACTGATCTTGGGTAATAGGCTAGGCTATTTTCTGCAGTTGTATTTCCTCAGAAGGGCCATTATCCCAGGACGAGAGCGCTAATTTTATTTAATAAATAAAATCATCACAAATCTAGTTTTCTTGCAAGGGTTTTTTCGGGGATTATTTAACCAGAAATATCTTGTGCAATGTGTGTTTGGTTTCTGATTTTTCTTCCGCTGAATTTTAATGGTTAAGTAGCCTAGTTGTGTTATTATTCAATAAATCTATTTTGCTAGGAATTAATGGTCGGGTGCTAGGAATTAATGGTATCAGAGCTTGGACTCTTACAAGGAAGCCAGATTTGCATGAGATCATGTTCTGTGGCATGGGAGAAATTCTTTTGTCTCGTACAGGTTGTTGGAGAGCGGGTAAAATAAATTATAAAAAAAATGTACAACTATACGGTCACCGCCGTACGATCCGTACGACGTACGGATCAGCGGTGTGCTGGATCGCACGGATTAGTTGTAGTGGTAGAGAGATCTGAGGTGGATCAGCGCATGAAGAGAAGATTTGGGCAGTTGAGTTGAGTGGAGACAATCGTCAGTCGTGGGTGTTGAGTAGAGCCAGTTAGCAGTCGGGCTACAGAGACTACAGGACCTGGTGGGTGGTGGAGTGACCGCCAGAACAGTCACCGGCTGAGTAAAGGAGGCCCTAACAGCCATGTAAAAGAACAGTCGTTGTGTAGGTGAGTTGTGGATCGAGCCACAATCACCAAGCGTGAGGAAGAACAGGCTGCACATGCTGAAGAATAAACAGTGATGTGTGGAGGCTAGGTAGTGGCAGCATATAATAGCCAAGCATTAGATCGGGTTGCAGCCATTGTTTTGGGAGCCGTCGTGCAAATTCGTGGAGGTCGGTTGAGGTGAGGTGGATCGGCCATGAGGAATTTGTTGTGGGCACTGCAAAATTGCAGTTGTTGGCTAGGAGGATCCGTAGGCGCGTGTGGAAGCAGACGACAAGAGGAAAGGGATGGCGCAAGGGTTAAATCCAAGGCGCGCAGTGATAGCAAGCTCGGTTGGTAGAGGCAGGAGTGGCCAGCAGCCATAGTTGTCAAAATTAGCACAGCCACCAGTCTGAGATTAGGTTTGCGTGGGAGATATATGGATAGCGTGAAAGGCGCACGGGAGAGGAGGAGACGCAAGTTGGAACAGTGACAGCAACTCGAGAGGTAGCTAGGTCACGGGTATAGCAACCAAAGGTAGTCGCCAAGAGAAGGCACGAGCCGCACTAGCCAGACAGTTGGTCAGCAGGACAACATGTTGCCAACGGGGCAGCCAAGTCAGCAACAAGGTCGCAGAGCCGCCTAGCAGGGGCCACAGGGGTCGAGAAGACCCGGGAAGCCCCTGGGCAGCGGGTAGACAACCCAAAAAATAGTCAGGCAACACATAGAAAATTTTGGGCAGCAAGCAGAGGCTCCAGGCAGCATGCAGAAAAGTCTGGGCAGTGGACAAGGAGCCTAGAAAGGTTGTGGGAAGCCTTGGGGCAGCAGGTCTGGGCAGTGGGAAACGTGATCGGGCAGGGATCCAGGAAATCAATAAATGTCTTCAAAGAAGGGTCCGAGCAAGATGGAAGGGATAGCTTTTGTTTCAGAGGGAGTGGCCAATCAGATGGATTGGAAAGCAGCCATGGTAGCAGATCTGACATCGAAGACAGAGCCACCTCCGGGTAGTGGAAGTACCTTCCTCGCTAAGACGGAGTGTTGATTTTTTTGGTAGGATCAGAAAAGTACTTCCACGTGGGTCTATGTCAACACGTGGTAGTCTGATCCAGGTGGATATTGGTGGCCACCCACCTATTCCACTTGGACCCACACTATTGTTTCTTTCAGTTTTTCAGTTTCCTTAATTGTAGCACAATTTACTATTTTTAGCAGTTTTTCGGGTCCTGAACTTTCAGAGCCGTTTTGAGGCCCTAAACGACGATTTTGGCATCAAATGCTCCGACGAATACGAGTCCGTTTCGGACTCGATATTCGATGTCAGCAATGTAGTCCTTGGATAGATCTTTCTAATGATGCATCATGTGCATCAAACGGAGATAGTATGCCAAAGTTACGACCCCAGGAAATTGATGTACCAATTTACCCTGACAGGGCCCATTTTCTGGCGTTTCATCTCCTAGGGTTAGATTTTTGGAATAGGCCTTCGAGCCTCATTGTAACACAGAGTTCAGAGGCCAGTAGCCGCCACATCTCTTCTCAGAGATAAGCTACGAACGCCCTAGCTATTTTATTTCCATTCTATCTGCAAGCATATTTCAGTCATTTGTTGTTAATGAAATGAAGTTTTATTTCCGCTGCATCTCTGCGTTTATGTGTATTTCTGTATTTCATTGTGTTCCTACATAAATCCAGATCAGAGTCGTCAATATTACCTCTCAGAACCTTAAGATTCACATTATTAAGTTATTAATAAAGTGAATGTACTTTTGTAATTAATGTGAGTTTAATTTAATTAAATGCCTAAGTATTTGGCATTAGTAATTAAATTAAATCATGGTCGTTAGATCCAAAGTGAACGCGAGATTAGATCTCAGTCGTAGATCACTTTAGGAGATCTAGGGTTTTGGACTTAGGGTAAACTCAAGGTTATAAAAGACGACCTATGCGAGAGGAGGAGACACAGTGATGGTACAGGAGTGAGTGAACACTCAGGTGTGCAGGGGCAGGGGCCGAGGAAAGGTTGCAAGAAGGCAACAAGGGAAGTAGCAGCCAGCAAGATCAAAGAACTGATCTTGGGTAATAAGCTAGGCTCTTTGCTGCAATTGTATTTCCTCAGAAGGGCCATTATCCCAGGACAGGAGCCCTGATTTTATTTAATAAATAAAATCGTCACAAATCTGGTTCTCCCGCGAGGATTTTTCCAGGGGTTATTTACCCATAAATATCTTGTGCAATGTGTGTTTGGTCTCTGATTATGCTTCAGCTGAATTTTAATGGTTAAGTAACCTAGTTGTGCTATTGTTCAGTAAATGTGTTTTTATAGGAATTAATGGTCAAGTGCTAGGTTTACATATTTCAACAACAACTATACATACAAGTTGTACACTCATTTATATAAAATATATATAGGAGTATATGAAATATGAAGTCCAAAATTGGAATTCACATGCACAAGTAGCATGCAAAGCTTTTATCACTTAACTTTTTCAAAATAAAACTCTTCCAAAGAAGGAAAACATGGATGAGAATAAGCTCAAATCTACTAGAAGTTACATTTAGACATATAGTACATTGCCAATTGGCACCTACTAATTTTCATCATCCCTGCGTGTCCTTATCTACTTGGGGCAATTACTCTTGGCCTCTGGCCATTTTCCTTTAACTAGGGGCCATTTGTCGTTACCATCTATTCACCAATAATAAGTCATACACATACACCATTATTGCTGAGAAATGAGAGATGTGAGAGATCGTCTACTAAAACAGCAAAAATGTCATAAATTCAACAAAAGAGGGGCAAGCGTAATCGCTAGGGAAGTGCCCCTAAATATATTTGTAGAAAACACCACTGTTAAAAAGAGTATTTGCTGCCCATATAAACTACTAGCATAAGCCATATACAAGTAACAGCATGTAAAGAAATGAACAAATAATAATAGTTTCAACTTTCAAGAAACCTAACTAAAATTGCCTTCAAGTATTAAACAATTGTCGTTGCAGCCATATAGTAGTAACAATCTATGAAAAACATTTAAGGAAATTAGAACAATCCAAACATAAAACATAAGGGTCGATTAAGAGTAAGAAAGGATAAGGTCGCGTGAAATAACTGCAAATAAAACATAAGTGTCGATTAAGAGTAAGAAATGATAGCGTCATGTGAAATAACTGCAATCTCATCCAATGTGTCTATTGTGATAAGAGACGCTTAGAAATCCAATCAAATAAGAAGTAAAAAACATAGTGTGAATAGAACGTGAAATAGCATTGCCTGCCCACCATTGTAGTACTCATATATCCATTCTAAGCCACTAAATCCATGACCACTATTCTCTTGACCGCATTCCCATGTGCTTGTTGGGATAACCACAATGTATAATTATATTTTGGTGTAAGGGTATCTTTTATTGTCCTATGCCTTTTATGCTTGGTCATGGATCCACTAGAATGGAGGGATGGGGCTTGGCAAGACATTCTAGATGTGTCCCCACATTGAACCTTTTGTTTTCTTGTTTAAATTCATGCTTCCAACTCTTCCAAGTTGTATTTTTATTTATCTTCCTTGGGTACAACAATGGAGGTTTTGATTCCTATGTCTTAGTTGGATCACCTAACAATACCCCATAGAGGTTTTAATTAAAAAAAACTGACTTAGACTCGACGGAATTCCGCGAAACTTTCTAAGATATCTTGCATGGTCATTTACAATGATTCCCTATAATAGTTACCAAAACATAAGCCCACTAGAACGTCGTTCACCACTTTGGAAGAATTATTGCAAGTGTGAGGGAAAAACTCAAGGGAAATCAATAAGGCTAAAAAGCCCAATTGATAACCTGAGGATAAAAAACCCTCGGTGAAAGGAACTCTCCCAATGAACTGATCCCAAGGTAACTGACCTAGACATGACTCATGCAGACCTATTACATTATTAACCCACGCAGGGGTGCGGAAATTCCAATTACAAAATAAAGTGTTGGGGCCAAACATGCCCTGTAGAACCAAAGTCTTTGACAAAACGGCATTTGATGATGCATCTCTTCATGGCACATGGAGTTGACCACCTGTGTTGGAGAGGCGGTCAACACCGGGCATGTACTCATTACTTTCTTCATTTTTTCAAAGGTGGCATGTGCTTCTGGGTTCCATTTGAAGGCCCCTTTCTTGGTCAAATCGGTCAAAGGTGCGCAAAGTTGAGAAAAGCCTTTGACAAACCTCCTGTAATAGCAGCAGATGCCCAAAAACCCCTTCAACTCAATGAGTGTCTTTGGTGTGGGCCAGTCGATGATGGCTTGTATCTTTTCCTGATGTACCTGTACCCCCTTTACTCCAATAATGTGTCCTCGGTAAAGGACCTCTGTCATCCCAAATTCACATTTAGACTCCTTGGCATATAAGGATTGCTCTTCCATAATAGTCAAAATCTGTTCCACATGTTGAAGGTGCTCCTCCCCAGTCTTGTTGTAGATCAGTAAATCATCAAAGAAGACTAATCAGAACTTCCTTAGTTGCTTGTTGAACAAATGATTCATGCACAATTGGAAAGTGGTTGGTGCATTAGTCAACCCAAAGGGCATGACTAGAAACTCATAATGTCCATAGTGACACCAGAAAGAAGTCTTGGAAATATCTTGCTCCCTCATTTTAATCTGGTGATAGCCGGAGCGCAAGTCAATCTTAGTGAAATATACTACCCCATGGAGCTCATCCAATAGTTCATCAATCCGTGGGATGGGATGGTTTTCTTGTTTAAGGTCCTGTAGTCAATGCACATGCGCATTGTTCCATCTTTCTTTTTCACTAGCACTACCGAAGATGCAAAGGGACTAGAGCTCGGCCTGATGTGACCCATATCCAACAATTCCTTAATGGCCTTTTCGATTTCATCCTTGTACTTCTTGGGGTGTCTGTAAGGAGTGGTGATGACAGGTTTTGCACTCTCCTCTAACTCTATGATGTGCTCAAACCCTCTATCTGGTGGTGCTCCTGGTGGTATAGGCTCAAAGACCTTGCTATGCCTATCCGTGATTTTCTTAATCTCTGGTGCGTAGTGTGTTCCCCCCTTTTTGTCCACTCTGACTAAAATTCTGCATTCTATTGCATAAGTGATGTCTTCTCTCTGGAAGATGGCCTCCATGCGCTTTGCTGTCACCACCCTTGGTATGTTACTCGTCATACCCATGAGAACCACCTTCTTCCCTGTTTCTTCTGTGAAAGACATTTCCATGGTTTGGTAGTTTGTGGTGATTGGCCCCAATGTACTAAGGCACTGTACTCCTAGGATGATGTTGGTGTTTGGAAGATCCATCACATAGAAATCTTGTGCCAGCTCATGTCTGCCCAAAGTGAGTTTCATCCCTGGGATGTACCTATCACAAGGCATGGTACATCCACCTGCTACCTCCACACGAAATCCCTCAAATTCGACTATCGGTATGTGCCTTCTTTGTAGTAATGTTGAGTCAATGAAGTTGTGTGAGGCACCTCCATCAATGAGGCTTGAAACCTTCTGCCCCTGTAGCGCCCCTCTCATCCTGAAGGTGTTGAATTTTGGTACCCCGTTGATGGATGAAATGGTTACCTTCTCATCTGTTGTAGGGTTGTGACTAGCATCCTCTTCTTCTGTTTGTCTTGGAGTTTCAGCCTCCATGTTCTGTATGTGGCCGAAATCCTCATCCCCTTCATCATCTGAAATCACCTCAATGTAGTGGGCTTTGCCCTTACCCATGCACTTGTGGGTTGGGTCCCATGGTTCCTTGCAGGTGAAACACAACAGCTTCCTCCTCAGTTCCCTCCTAGTGGGCTCGTCCATCCTGCCCCTTCCTCGGTCAAACCCCCTTGGGTCTCGTCCCCCTTGGTTAATAGGAGGTCTTTGCTCTCTACCCCCTTGATTGGGAGGTCTAGGGGTGAATCTCGCCTTAGTTGTTGAACCCAAGTCTCTGGTCTTCCAGATGGCATCATGTAAGTTGGTAGGCTTAAAGGCCTTGACCCAACCCCTCAAGAGTTCCATCAACCCTTCTGTGAAAAGCATCATCAGTCACGGTTGAGACACATCATGTACCATCACTGCTAGCCTCTGGAACTCCTCTATGTAAGCCTTTGGTGATCTTGTCTACCTGAGTTGTGTGAGTTCCCCAAAAGATAGCTCTGGATCCCCCTGGTCAAATTTGTCAATGAGCCTCTGTTGGAACTCTATATAAGATGTAATTTGATTGTGACCCAATGTGGTTAATCGATGATACCACCAATCATGAGCCTTTCCATCTAAGTACATGGTGGCAAATTTGATGGCATCCATCTCTCTCATGGGATTAAGTTGTAAGTAGGTATCCAACTTCTGCACCCATGCTTGTGATGTCACCTTAGCAGGACCATCAAAATAAGGGATTTCTATTTTGCCTGCCCTACACTCCAGTTCATAGTTGAGCCTTTGATACTGTTTCGGTTTGTCTCGAAATTTGATCCCGCAATATTGGTCTAGCGTGACCTATCTCTGAAACCCTGCACTTAAGCATGATAGTCCCTGGCATACTGCTCAAAAATATCCTCAATCTCATCCTCATAGTTGTGTTGTGGTTGAGTATCCAAGAATGTAGGTAGATAGGGTCTAGGGGTGGTCTTGTTGTATGTATGTCCTAGTGGTGCACCTCCTCCATAGCTCTGTCCCTCGATGTAATAATGGGGGTTGTGCTCCTGTTGTTGTCTAGTCCCTCCATGAGATCCACTAGTCTCTCTGTTGGCATAAAATTCTGGACCCTTTCCTCCATGAGTCATCTGCATCAAGAGTTGTGATACCCTCTCCTGGCTTTCACTTCATAGCTTCTGTCATCTCTACCTGTCCCCTACGTACTGTTTCTTGGTTCTCATGTAGATGATGCACAAGGGTGCTCTGTGACACGTTTATGGAGTGTTGCAACTCCTTAGCGAACCCTGCTAGCATCTGTGGCTCACTGTCCTCACCTGATCCTTCCATTTCGGCCTCTGTCTCACCTATTTGTTTCCATGTAAATGCCACTGAACCTCTGCATGCACTAACCCCCACTGGCTGGGAGGATCAAAGCTCCGATACCACTATAATGTTCCTGAGCCAAATTTTTTGCTCAGAACACTAACTGTTTACTGTTGTTATGTTTGTTCATGTGTTTGCAGGTGTATCCGTAAGATGTGCATGGATTATTCAATGTTGATAGACCAATAAATATGAAGCATACAATCATATACAATACAAGAGATATAAGAACACCAGTAGAGAATCACAATGTCAGATCTGACCTTTATTTAGATAATAAGAAGTCCCTGTATACAAGAGAATTGCAGATCTGGGAGAAAGCCCCAATAATAACAAAATGGGTTGCTAGTCGATATAATAAGAAGAACAATACAAGATGAATGCCTCCCAAAGGCTGTAAGAGAAGAGATCCAAGCCTCTAAAGGCCACCAGCAAGAAAATCTGACTACAGAAAAAAGAACGTGGTCAATGCACTGTCAAACCTCCCCAACTGGATAAGTTGCGCCCTGCTTTGGATGCTGCCAAACCCTCAAGTTTCAACCTACCCTCTTCTGACCTCCAAATCCTCCAAAACTCGTCCAAACTATAGATCGGGCGAATAGAAACCTCTGGATACAATCTCAAGCTGATCTGAGCAATACTGCTCCTCCAACTAGGCAATCCCTAAACTGGATTGCGCCCTCCCTGGTTTGATAAAGTCAAAGAGGGTACGTTCTCCCCTCTAGGAACCTCCAAATGACACCAAACTCCGTCAGATCATAGATCGGACCACTACTACCAAGATACTGAAGTCTCAAGCCAATCTATGAAGATTTGGGCCTCCAAACATTGAAAACCCTTTTCTACAAAACGTCCTTCTTCTCTTCAATTCATGCCAAGCTCACATAAATAAACTGCAAGGATAAACTACTCTGGAATAGACCAAGAATGATGCCAAGGACCCTATGAAGAGAACCCGGGTGTTACTTTCTCCAAATGCCTCCTGCTTCCTCCAAATCGAACCAAAACCTCCAAGATGGTGTGCCCCCTAGCTGGAAACCCCCCTAGGTTGCGCCCTAGCCTAGTAAATGCCTGTAAAACCAACCTGCAACACTATAGAATGGTGTGGGAGGATTATTTCACCTCTGAGACCAAGCCCGGATCAAGGAAGGTGGGATCTTTCACCACCGAGTTGATCTCTAGGGTTTTAGACTCAAAACCCTCAAAATTGATTGTGCTCAAGAGCTCCAATGCAAATAAGATAATAATCCAGAATGAATAAGGAGTGTGCCATGCCCTTTCCTTTATAGCTCCAATCTATTCCTCCATTGAGTTAGTTTTACCCTTAGGGTTAACTGTTAACCTAACTCATCTTTTTTATTTCTTCGTTCAGTTACCCTTTTTCCACAATGTCAACTTAACTTTAGAATATTACGATTCCTAGTTGACTTTGTCCCCAATATACCTGAGACTATAGTTTAGTGGGGAAAGCTAGACCATTGAGTCTTTCCAACCCTCTTCATCAAGAAGTGGGGGACATTACAATCTATGGGTTTTGAGCCCTCATGAAGGTCCGAGCTAATCATTCCCTCATGTGTACCTGTCCACCGGGCAAGGTCTTGCAGAAACAACAAGTACGCCCTCTAGGGGTTCATAAGTCACAAGTATCATAGCATGTAAATCACATCCAATAATTAAATTACCCGAACATTTGCATCAAACCCCCTTTAACCCCAAACAAATGCTCAAAGACGTTATGCAATTTGACAAGTTAGGTTTGGAGAAGGTCTCAGGGTGTCCTATTGGGCTAACCTCTCTTAAGTTTGGGGTGTTTCCCAGGTGGAGTCTAGTCCAAGTCATGTAAGTGTATGAGGTGGCATGGGGTAAATATTTGGGCATGGGGTGTGTTATCCCCCAGTTTAGGGGTAACTAAGGAGATTATGTCTCAAGGCCCACAGGTCCTAGACATGGAGTACCGAGAGCCAGATCGACTTGAGCATGGCCTTGGAGGGCCCATCTTTTATTTCTTCAGCGCCTCCACTTTTTCAGCAGCAGCAACATTCATCACCTCGGCCTGGTCCTGTAGCAGAAGTGGATCTTGCTCCATGAGGTAATGAGTCTGGGTATCATGGTATGTGTCACTCTGATCCTCAAAAACCTTTGAATATGTGCATTCAATTCTTTTTGTTTCTAACAGGTGCTTGGATCTTATACCTATCTACTTGACCATATCTGGGGGGAATGATAGGATGCCCTAGTAAGTTGGTGCCCATAGGTTTTGAGTTGCCACTGGGGGATTCATGAGAAGCCATCGTCCGCTCCCACCATACTTACCACTTTCCATATTTCTCCCACTCATCCATCCCATTACACTGGTTCAGGCATTGGGTTGGCCAAATATTTAAGGGTTGTACCTTACCTTGTGGGAAGAAGGGGCTAAAGGCCCAGAGGGTAAAAGTAGTTGGCAAAATATATAAGCCAAAGAATGAAACCTTGAGATGCTTAGCCTAGGGATCCCCGAGAAAGCAGTAAAAAGCTTCTTAGCAAGAAACAGAGGGACCCATAAAAATAATAAAACAAGACCCAGTTAGAGGATAGGGGGTCTCATCACGAGCCAACCTATTAGGTCCATGGGAATGTAGCGGTATGACACTACAAGTAGCTAGTCACCACGCCAGGGTAGTGGCTCTTGGTGGCATAGCCAAGAGAAAGGGGGTCTCATCACGAGCCAGCCTTCTCATTTCCATGAAATGCTTGTGGGTTAACATTGCCACCACTGGTCACCACGCCAGGGCAGTGTCCCCTAAACTAGCTTCTTGAAAGAAAAAGCAATAAGAATAAAGACAAAAGGCATGAATGGGCTTGGAAACATTTGCATCCATGACAGGTGCAGCTCACCCTCTACAGAGGCAGCCACAGGTAAGCCATACATTTCCCGGCTATCACGGCATCCCTTGCCCAGACATCCCTTACCACTTCATCCACTCACATGGCTTAGATTTGATCTCTCCTGGAAACATCCCACATCTAGTGAGCAATAGCCCAATAGGACATCCTAGTGTTTCAACTTTCCTCCAAACTTGGCTTGTGCATTAGTATAATGTCTTTGAGCACTTGTCCGGGTAAAAGAGGTTTTATGCACATGTTTAATAACTTGATGATTAGATGTGATTGACATTGCTATGATCCCTGTGACTTATGAGCCCATGGAGGGCATATCTGTTGATGTTTCAGGATCATACCCAATGGACAGGTACACATGGGGAGATGATTAGTTTGGATTTCCATGGGGGCTGAAAGCCCACCAGATGGATGTTGAGATCTCAGTAGGGGGCAGAAACAGATCAGAGGATTTGCACCGGAGAAGAGGAGGACGTTCCACCAGAGGCAACTTGGTAGACCCGTTCCCAGGGGGTTGTGCCCTTTCCACCATGACGTAGGCCTTGGAAGGCCCATGATGTCACCTAAGACACCCATGATGCCATCCAGTGCTTGTGGAGGTTTTGGGATGCAGTTATGTGCCAAGTGGCACGTGTGGCAGGTTCATGAGGCCCAAGAAGGCCTAACGTTTTTCTCCAGGAAGCCAACGTTGCCCTAAAACGGCCTAACATCACCCTAAAAGGGCATGACGTCATCATTTATGCTTGATTTAGGGTTTTAATTATGAAATTTAGTGTAAAACAGTATTTTGATGTAAATTTGGCCATGTCGGCCTTTTTTAACCTAATGTAAAATTAAGGTCATTGATATGATATAAGTAGAGAGCAAAAACTCTCTTTTTCTGATCATCTTTCACTCACTTGTGTGAGGTCTGAAATTTGTGTCCTCATGGGGCTCATTGGCAGAAATTCTAGTGTGCACTTGTTGGAGGGCTATTTTTGGTGTAATTGGCATTTTTCTTGGTGGAAAGTCTACAACTAGGGTTTTGCATTGATGATACATGGTGAATGTGAGTAAATTTCTGTAATTCTTCTCTTACTTGAATGGTTATGGTGTTTTACTTTACATT
>ML779783.1:52088-75770 GCA_009831015.1 Picea engelmannii
TTCTCCATATGAAGTCCAATGAGGTTGGAACCACTCTCAAACATCCTGAAACAATTAATGGTAATGTTAAAAATTTAAGTAAAAGGATGAAAATGAAAGATAAAGGAGAATGTCACTTTTACATTACCATTAAGAATTTTATTGAGAATTTTAGTAAAAAATTTTAAGCAGGCCGACACTTTCCATCGACTCGCGGGTTAATGGGAAAGTGTCGCGGGTCAATGATAGTGTCGCGACACATTAAAAATGTCGGAAATGTCGCGACATTTTTAAACGAAAATTTCGGCAAGGTTAAAATTTCGGGAAATGACGCGACACAAACGTTATATCGCCGACATTTACAACACTGCTTCAAATGTCGGATACTCCTTCCTTGTGTTCATGCTTGCGGCAAATGCATCCCACGTCTTGGGAAGACCATTGAGTACTATGTTTACCAATTAGCTTGTAGTTGATCTCTTAACTGGGAGATCCTCACAAAGTATGATGTTATGTTGTCATCATCATTCATCTTCATGTCACGGAGCTCATTCTTCAGACTCATAACTTATCCAATGTTTCTGATCGAGAAGAGATTTGTTAGGGCATCATACATCTTCTTCGATGAGTCAAGATGGGAGATGTAGGGTATCAAGTGGTCTTTTATAGATTCCACCTTGATACTCATAGCATTGATGTCACCGTCTTCGAACTTCTCCATAACTGCAATGTTCTGTGGTTCCTTCTCTTTTCCTTCTTCAAACTCTGGTTCCACGATCTTTCCTTTTACGATATCCAACATTTTATTCTTGGCAAGGATGAAGTCAATCCTTGTCTTCCACCCTCTGAAGTTAGAGGCTCCATCTAACTTGTTCTCTGATTTCATAGAATAAGTCGTGGTTGCTTTGACTTGGTCAAACCCTAGATTTGACCACAAACTCAAACTTGACGTCTTGGCTTGCTGAGAGTACCAGGAGATGCGCTAGGCTAGGGCGCACTGATCTGTCCGGAGATTAGGTCAATCCCTTCACTTAAGTTGCCTCAACAAGAGGATTAGGGTTTCTGCAACTGCACCTGCTAGTAACCCTAGCGGCAGTGCTTTGGTGACTGCTCCTGCTAGGAAACCCTAGCGGCAATTCTTCAACGAGCTTAATATCCTTCTGGCTATGTTTCCTTCCAGCGGTTAGACTGAATGAAGGAGGTGTGGACCCATAACCTGTTAGAATATAAGTGGATGTGCTCGTTTTACCATTGACAATATCTCTATTGTCACCCAACCATAGGCCGAAGCCACCCTTCGAGCACCTTAACATTGACAGAGAATCACTCCGGAAGCAAACCCTAGGCTAGATAGCCAAACAAAGGGTAGTGCACCTTTCCCCAAGGATAGCGCACCAACAAGAGTTGATCAGATAGTCCAAACCCTAGCCAAGAGATAGTCCAAGCGTAACTGCTAGCTGCAGCAGCTGCAACAGCAGCTCTCCTCCAAACCTGGGCAGAAACTGGGCAACTGCAGTGCGCACAAGTGTTGCTCTGCAATTCTGAGACTACCTGCCAAAATGAGAATTGGCCTCCTGTATTTATACTAATTCTAGCTAACTGCCTGGGCCGACTTCTCATTCTGGGTATCTGTCTGTTCAGGATATATTAATTCTTTTGGCCGACTTCTTCTCTTGGAGGCTAATAACCTAATATAAATTTATCCTCTTGAGCCAACATGTCTTCTAGGGTTATTAGCCAACTCATTAGGGTTTCTTCTTGCCTTCTGGAGTATTCTATTCTAGTCAGGTTTACACGTGGAGGTAAATACCTCCCGCAGCTACCAATAATATCAACAGTAGTAAACCCTTGTAGTATGTTATGAAGGCCTTGTAATGGAACATCTATCATTTGGATAGTATAATGTGAGAATTTAATCCCTCTTATATCTATTTTTGTTATGTTAAGCTTGCATCTAATAAACCTTGTTGTTGCTAGAGTAACATGACATCACCTTCATAACCACGCTTTAGAGTGGCACCCCTAGCTCTCTCTAAGGTTAATTTTCTGCCATAATTTTCAGCAAGCTAAGGTTTGTTTGTGGCAAATAGAACAGCCCTTATTTACCTCATATATTCAAGCATTCGCCCTCTTGGATTCACATTTCTTTGACTCCATTAAGCCCATGATTGGATTGGCGCTGGTCTTGGCATTTTCCATCACCTTTTGTTCTCACACCATTCATTTATCCACCTATACTACAACCACTTGTTTTGATAAGGCTTACTCTTCAAGCATCACCTAGAGCCTCCACTCCATAACCTTAGCAATCCTACTTAGGGATACCCCCCTTGTGTTGGAGAAGAGCCAACCTAAAGAGAGAGGAAGAGCTACTGAGGTGACAGTGGGTAGCCTTCCTAAGTTACACAGATACAGTAGGTGCTTTATTTTCCACCCCATAAAGCACCCACAAATACAATGATGAAAAATATATAGTGATCCGTTGCAGATCACTTGCAAGCCAAATGAAAAACTCAGTGGGCCCCTTTATAACACAAAAAGAATAAAAAATGCCATTCTACTCAGATTTTTAAATTTTCTATTAGTCAAGTTTTTGCCAAGTTCAAGTCAAACTCATACTCTCTAGCCTAGCTGAATTTTTCTGAGCCAAGTCTATGACCTATCACCCTTCAAGGTTTTGATTTACATGATGGATGCACAATCAGAATTTAATTTTCCATTTATACAAAGTATCTTTCTATTTTAATCTCTAAAAGATGGTTTATTCATGAGATGGCGTCTCTTTTTTTGGTTAATTTTTTAATATTTTATGAATATGGAAGCTTTTGTCAAGTCTCAAATCAACTCTTACTCTTCAGCCCGCTATGTCGTTGCCGAGTTCAAGTCATGTGACTTTGGCTGACAATTAAAAAGAATATACGTTTTTTAGGATGATGATGTAAAGGCAAATAGGCTAGGGGATAAGAGCCAAACCTTGTAATTGTTGGCTGTCTGATGTAATGTCAGGCAGCAAACCTCTAAATAATAAAAAAGATGATTAATCTGCATTTCAATATTGGTGTTAATACATTGCGATTGCATCTTGTTGAGAATAGTTCTGTTATTGCCTCTTTTATTTTTAGAAGAACAAAAAAGAAACAGCAAGAAACAATCATATCATCTCATACATTCTATTTCTTTATGGTGTCCATCACTTAAGTTTACATGCATAATTTGCTGCACCATTAGTCCTGCAAAAACGGATTCCAAATCAATTAAAATAATCATACTATTGGAACTGCACCCCCAAACCTTTAAAAATATGCAATATTTAGGTTCAATCATCTAACTTGGAAAACATGAATCCTGTAGTTCAGTAGTTATGATGGGGCTCTTTTGATCAGTTTCCTGCTTTGCAACTTCTAAGGGGAAGATATGTTGTAGCAAAATGTTTCTGAAGGCTTTAAGTGAGATACAAAAACTTGAACTTTGTTGAGCTTGCAGCTAAGCTGCAGCATCTTTTAAGGTTGACATGCCTAATATTTTAAAGGTGCAGTTCAGGACAATGTAATATTACAGTGATGTGATCAGAAATGGTCTGATTGTACTATTATGAATGAGCACCCATTATAAGTTTTGATGTTTCTGGCTATCCGTATTTTAAGTTTTAATATCTTTTATGGATAGTCGTATGAGTTACATCTGGGAGTGAACTCAGACTCACACACATAAAACCCAGGGCTTTGTTTAATAGTAGTAGAAACAATGGCAATAAAATAAAAAGTTTGCAATGGCAAAAATATTAAATAATGTTTTCTCAAATTTTCAGTTCAAAACAACCAAAACCTTTCAAGCTGTCATGTAATGCTTACATATTATTGGAATAGCAATCTAATTTTCAGCTCAATGTCGTCAGTATTGCAGATCTCAGATTGAAGACTAATTGTACAGTTTTGCAGTTTGAACAATAACTAGATGCACTTTGTCAAATACACTACCAAAACAAAACACGTTTAATATTTATATGACAGACTTATGTCATAAAAAGAACTGATGCTGAGTAATCTTCTCACCTAGAGGAGAATCTGGAGTTTGATCGGGACTATTCTCTGGTGTTTTATTAGCTTTCTCTTCATCTAGAGCAGGTGACCTGTCTGACTGAGGAGTGCTGCTTTCAGGTTTAGAGGGGCTTGCTGAAGACTGTTCCTGCTGTTTAGGACTATCGAGCAATGGAATCGTGGGTAAATGGTATAGCCTTTCACCAGAATCATCTGAGTCACTATCTAAAAACTTTTCTGTTGTCATGATGTCAACCTCTTCATCTTCATCAACATGTGCAATCTTTACCTATTCAAACAATATTACAGCATTCAATGGATATTCACATAGATCCAAATGACAAGGTTGAAAAGGTACATCACAGATAAATACCTTCTCAGTGTCGGGCATCATATCAAATTCATCTTCTCTCTCAACATATTCCTCATTTTCCTCTAGCTCCTTGAAATCTGGAGCAAATGCACTCCAATTTTCTGTATAGTCTTTGGCCCATATGTAAATTGCCCCTGACATGGCCACGGAAACCACCACTGGCCGGATAGGATGCCAAGATAAATCTATCAAACCTTCTTTTGGCCCTTCTAATATTTTGACAAGCTGCCCAGATCTGTCCCATATACATATCTTGTGTTCCCCTTTGCTAGCAGGTGCACCTACAACCCACTCACTGTCACCACTGAAGCATGCAGCCTTCCAGGGAAGACGGTTAACAACATCCTGGAATTCCTTTGAAAGCTTCAAGCATTGAGATCCCACCAGCTTAATGTTTTCAGTCACTGCACTGTCACCAGAAGCATTGACTAAATCTTCCAAAGCTCGAGCTGCTTTATTCTGAGGTAGACAATTCTCAAAAACTCGAATTGTGCGATCCCCAGAATTAGAAAGCAAATACTTGCCACAATTGCTAAAAACAAGTTGCCTAATTAGTCCATTCCCAGGGACCTGAAATACTGCTTGTACCTTCCTCGTTTCTGTATCAATAATCAATATCTCCCCTTTCGAATTCCCAACATAAACTAAATCACCTCTCTTGTTAAAACTTGCAGCAGCAGATTTAAGAGCTGCACTTCCGTCAGAGAATTTATTCCGAGGATGAGGAACTTGTTCAGTAGCAGCAGAATGTGCTGAAACAGGAAGTACATATTGGTTGCTTGAAGTGAAGTCCACGAGGATTGGTGCACTGGCCATGGGACAAGCTAAACCCAAAGATGGATTGCGTGATCCAGGTTGAAGACGAGCATATAAGGCAGTCTGCTGGAGTGCAATACGTGCAACCTTTCGGCCTTCAGCAACATCCCAGAGAGTCAAAGATTTATCTGTAGCAGATGTCAGTATTTGACGACCACACTTGGACCAACACACGCTTGTAATAGCTGCACCATGGTCCTTGTCACGAAGTTCCTTAGCAACTCCTCTGGTTTCAAAGTCCCATATAACACAAGTTCCATCTGTACAGCCAGCTGTTTCATCCAGACAAACAATAACTCAAAACTCTTTTCTGCAGATAGAGATGAAAGTGAGCATTTAAATATGCAAAGGAAGTAGACAACGTAATGACAATTGTGCAGAGAAAAGTAGAAATTATAAAAGGCTGTAGCCTGTGAGCAAATAAGATAACAAAATTGTTATTAATCACCAATATCTTAGTAACAAGGATAAGTTTTTTAAATTTTTGCATTCATTTCCAAAATGGAAAAGAGAACATAAAATAATTTTATGACAGCTTTGACAAAATTTGCTTCCAGGTTTGTTGATTCACTAATGGAAAAACTTTTATTTATTTGTTACCAGTAAAAATCAGAATATTTCCCAGCTGCTGTTAACCCTCCTGTTAACCCCTAGACTCTCACCCTTGAAAATCTTGAGGGTTAAGAGCCAACATGCATTATTTGGCTGGCATTCAGAGATTTTCCCAAAGTTTTAGCACTTGTGTGAGCCAAAGGTCGGTTCCCATTAGAGACAGGTACAGGACTGGTATATGGTTGTTTTGGCTTTAGAGTTAGAGTTAGCACATTTTCACATGGATTTGAGAGAGATTTCTATATTTAGCAGGAAACCCTACCTTTTAGGAGACAGTGACCAGAGACTCGTATCACAGTTTTGAGCATACAGTATTGGTCCTTGCATGATACTGAGTTCGATGGCATTTTTCCGGGTGACATGCAAGTACTTTCTATTTTTCGCAGGTTGAGCTCCAGGCCTTAGATTAGGATTGTGAGCATACAGTATTGATCCTTGAGACATTTTGAGTCTTTTGGACCTTTTCCGGGATGATTTGTCAGCATTTTCTATTTTTAGCAGGTACAGCATCGGGGCTCGCATGTCAATTCTAACTATGTATTTGGAATCCTCAAGGAAAATCGAATTCGATGAGTATGATATCATTGACATGCGGTGAGATATTTTTAGTAGTGTCTGTTTTTAGACATTTGACTTGTCATCATTTTCTATTTTTAGCAGGTAGAGCACCGGGGCTCGCACGTCAATTCTAACTGCATATTTGGAATCCTCAAGGAAAATCGAATTCGATGAGTATGATATCATTGACATGCGGTGAGATTCTGTTTTTAGCAGTGTCTGTTTTTAGACATTTGACACATGGTGGTGTTCTCCTAGTCATCATGGATGATTTTTACAGTTTCCTGTTTTTTAGGAGCAGGACCCTATTTTTAAGGGTTTCAATTTATAGCAGGGGTGGTCGCCTCCAAAGGTGACAAGTGGTAGGGTCAAATTCCAACAAATAGCAGTGATGCAGTGTAACATGTGGCAACTAGGTGGCTCAATTAATGAGGGGGCACACTTCCTAAGTATTAAAGCAAATAAATGGAATTAATTAATAAAAGGGGACGTGTCGATGAGGTGGCAAGTTTATTTGGGCATGATTGGGCTAATTAAAGCTTAAATCACTTATCCTCCCTTCACTCATCATTATTTCACTTTTCATGTATTTAATTCCCTTTATCCTCACACATGCGCCTCCATTTTCCCTAATTTCTAGCATCCCCCTTTTCCCTATTTTCTAGCATTAATGTGTCTCCCTTTTCCCTATTTTCTAGCATTAATGCGCCTCCCTTTTCCCTATTTTTTAGCCTAACTCCTCTCTCTCCCTATTTTCTAGCTCATTGTCCTAAATGAGCCTCCATTTTTCCTATTTTCTAGCCTCCACCTTTTTATCTCCCTATTTCTTAGCCTAACTCCTCTCTCTCCCTATTTTCTCGCTCATTGTCTTAATGAGCCTCCCTTTTCCCTATTATTTAGCATTAATGCGCCCTCCTTTTTCCCTATTTTCTAGCGCATCAATTATTTTTCCTAATTCCTAGCGCATTACTCCCACTTTCTTTATTAATTCCCTATTTTTTTCCTCACTTCTCCCTAGTTAATGCACATTATCCCTATTTCTCTATTTCACACGTGCGCCATTTCTTGCATTTAATCTCTCCCTCATGCATCCATTTATCTCTTTCCTTTACCGCATGTAATTTCCACCATTAAATGTGCCTTCTCCCTAAAAGTTAGGGTGTGAACCCTCTTTTCACTCCTTATACCACGCCTTTACTCCTCTTGACTCTCACACGTGGGGAGTTTTCACTCACTCTTCCACTTTACTTCCCCCATGCGCATGTATCTCCTACTCCCTCTCCTTTTCTCATGCGCCATACTCTCTTTCTTAGCCTCCTATACGCCCTCATTTATGGCCTTGGTAAGGTGCACCCCTACTACTATATATTGGATTCAGCTACATGGATTATTGGTCAGATTTTTGCAGCAACAGCATACACTATTTCTCTCTTTTCTTATTCTCTCCTAGTCTAACTACTCTCTCTTTGAGCAAGGATGATCATTTTACCAGTTTTGGACTTGTCTATTGTGGCGCAATCAACACTTTGGCAAGCCTTTAATAAAGAAGTGTTGTGTTTTTCGTCAAACTTTCCTTCTTGTCGGTATTGTGTTCATTGATTAGTATCTCTTTACCATTTATTGTGATATTCATCTATCTTTTAAATGGTTTCTTTCCTTATTTCTTTCATCTCTCTCACGCTAACATTGCAGGATCCCTCCAAGCGAATTACTGTATCTTTTCCTAACACTTTGGCAGAGTGTTTACATGCTGTCCAAAGCATTTTTGCTGCTGTTTTGTGTGTTTTTTTGCAGAAAATCAAATTCAAATCAGCAGCCCAGTACCTAGGGACTCCCCCCTGAGGTTGGCAAGCACCAACCCGGACAGAGAAGAGGCTTGTTCATGACAATTTGGGACATTCTCTCCTTGAGTTAGCCTTTTTTTATTGTTGATTTTACCCATATATCAGATCTGATTGGAGGGTAGAAAAGTGTGCTAACACCTCCCTACATAAAAGCTAATAGTAGCTTTAGCCATTTGAACCTTTTAAATTTGCCAAGTTTCAATTTCAATGACAGAGGAAAACAAAAGATGATACCATTGTCATCAGCTCACGATCTACAGAACATCTTGTTTCAACATCAAAAAGCTATTTCTTTTGTTTCCTCTTTCAATCAAGCAGTTTTATATCTGACAAGAATCAATAAATGATAAACCTTTGTTGAGTGTTCTTGGAAACCATATGTATGACAAAATACCTATTTTACTTCATGGTTAGGCATAACAACAAAAAAATCCATCACTGAAAATTTAGAAACCTCTATGTAGCCTTGACACTTCAGAACAAGGAGATAACTTAATACACTATTACACAAAATTATGATAACATTTTCATCGGCTCTCAGTCTACAGAACAACCTGTTTCTATGAATTTTCTCAAAACCCAGTACACTTTAAACCAATTAATTTACTTTTAAGTTTTAACTGATTAATCAGGGTTTTCTTCACAATAAAATAAATACACAGCAGAAAATAAATGTCCAGGAACTGAAAGTAAAGTAGACAGCAATCACATCACAAGTACACACTTATTTTTGGACAATAGTCCCACGAAAAACCCAAGGTGGGAAAACCGGTGCAGCAGATCTAAGATTTTATTATTATTCAGCAAGGAAATATAGAGTTCTCTTACAGTACAAATGGGCCCAGCCAAATACCAAGCAAAATGCTCAGCCAAACTCTTCCCCAACACTTGTATGACCCCTCTTTGCAAATCCCTGAACCAAAACGTGCTTGATGAAACCCCTGCGTAAGCCTCTGCACAATATCGTACGGTTGTCTGCGTGGGTGTTGCGTCACTTGGTACGGCGGACCTCAGATCTGAGATAAAGTCCTCTACAAATGCTGAAAATGTGTATGCCAATTTGCTTGATGAGTCCTCCTCTGTCTCCCTGCAAACCCTCACACTCAAATCTGCAATCAATCTCTCTGTAGATCGATCTCTCCTTCTCCTTGTGCACCCTCTTAGCCCAGCCAGTCTCTTCATTGAGCAAGTGAAACCCTAATCTCCAAAAGGATTGAGAGCTGAGATCAACCCTCACCCTCATGATGAGATCAATGGTTAAGATTAAAAGACCATGTTGACCACCTATTTCAACTAAGGTGTCAACGTCATGTACCATGAAGCTTTGTACCTTTTGGTACAACATATTTGAAGACTTATGGCTCAACAGAGCATTTTTTCCCCAGAACGTCTTTCTATGTACTCGGAATGTCCGCTCCCCTGCGTGGGATAATAATGTTGATGAAATATTGTAACTGCAAAGAGTATTCTATTTATTATTGAGTTATTATTCATCAGATCAATCCCCTTTTCTGGATTGATCATGTCGGGCATTGTAATTGACCAAATCCCTTTTTGTGGATTGGTCAAACCCTAATTGTATTATGCAAATTAAGAAGTCGGCCCCCAGGCCTAATTAAAGTGGTTTTAACCACTAAGAAGAGAAGTTTGCCCTGCCCAGTGAAGAGACACCTTTTCAACGCCTGCCAGCTAGTATAAATAAAGGAGGCTAGCGCCTCATTATCTCACTCACTCATTCGCTCATCAAGTGCGCAAGTTTGGTAGCTGCAGTTGGGAGAAGAAGGCGCATTGCTCAGTGTTGGATATTCTCTAGTGTTTTGGTTTATTGTCTTGGCATTGTATTGGCTATCTATATTAAGGAAGTTTTTGCTAGGTTTTCTCCCCCATGAGGATTTCCCAGGATAAATGTTGTGTATCTTGTGATTGTGTTTCTCTCAGTGATCCTACCTATGCTATTGGTATCTAGTAAATTGAAAAGAAACTTAATAATAGCTCAAAACTTAACATGGTATCAAAGCTAAGTTGAAGAGAGCACCTTTCACTGGATAAGAAAAAACATCATTGTTGTCGTACAAGAAAATTAGTGTTTTCTATTGAAGAGGAATTTAAAACTCATCAAGGAAGTGCGTCTAGCCTAGTGAACTCTTTGGCAGCCTCAGTGGACAGAACTCCCAGAAAGTGAAACACTAGTTTTCACTATTACCAAAAAAACCAGGAAACCAAAACTAGTACCAGTCCAGAATTTTGCTGGCCCAGTTTGAAGGGGAAAAATTTGGATTTTCTGAAATCTGACTGCACCAAGCTACTCACCTCAGCCAAGCACACCTCCTGGTAAGTTCAGATTTAAATTCTAAGCATTTTCAATTTTTGGTCATTTTCCGAGCTCCAGGTCAAGATGTTTGCAAGCACTAAGCTTGTTGACAAGCTCGAAGGTGTGTATAACTTCTATGCCTGGAAGTATAGGATTGCACTCATTCTTGAAGAGAATGACATAGTAAGATTCATTAAAGAAGATGTACCAGAACCTATCGATGCTGCAGCTAAAGAAAAACACCAAAAGGACATGGTTAGGGCCAAAAGAATCATTGCAGACTCTATTAAAGATCACTTGATTCCTCGAGTGGCTTCAAAGAAAACTCCAAAAGAAATGTTTGATGCCCTAACCAGAATGTATGAAGGAAAGAACATCAACCGGAAGATGATTCTAAGAACTCAACTCAAAAGTACAAGGATGCAGAAAGGAGAAATAGTTCATGAATATTTCTCTAGAACATCACAATTCAAAGAACAACTAGAAGCAATTGTTGATACTCTAGATGAAGATGAACTCATAATGACAGCTCTTAATGGTCTCACAAGACCTTCGGATGCGTTCATCCAAACCATTTGTGCCAGAAAGGAGGAACTAAATTTTGACAGTCTATGGGAAGAATATATTCAAGAAGAAGCAAGAGTATCTAACCGAGAAGCAGTACTATCAAGAGATGAAGATCAAGCCCTAGTTGCTCATACTAAAGGAGGAAGGAAGAGGTCTCACTTCCAGAAGGAAACTAATCAACATAAGGAGTCTCACTCCCCAAACAAACTCATCCATAAAGAATCTCACCCTCCAAGGAGATTCCAAAAGTTTCAGAAAGATCAAAGAAGAGAAAAAAAATTCTCATCCTACCAATGTTACCATTGTGACAAGATGGGACATATTGCTAAGAATTGTCCAGCTAGAGGAGAAGAATACAAGAAGAGGAACAGAAGGCACCATACCCATACAATTGAAGATGAAGAGCCACCCACAAAGATGATAAAAGAACAGATTGAAGACTATGTCTTAATCTCTGCCCTCTCAGGATCAGTGTCACCTGGTGAGGACACTTGGCTCGTAGATAGTGGTGCTTCCAAGCACATGACAGGTCAAAGAGACATTCTCTCTTGCCTTACAGAAAAGAACTTTCCCCAGAAAGTTACACTTGGAGATGATTACCAGTACCCTATCAAAGGAGTAGGAGAGTCAAATTACAAACTTGATTCAGGGACCCCAATGAAGATGAAGGATGTATTATATGTACCAGGTTTGACAAAGAACTTACTTTCTATCTCAGCTTTAGATAAGAAAGGCTTCAGAGTTGCTTTCATAGATGGATAAGTTCTTATGTGACCCAAAGGAAAAACCATAGAAGATGCAATTGTTATTGGAACATAAGAAGGTAGCTTATATAAGCTAAAAGGTCACTCAAAAGCAACCTTGACTCATTCCATTAAGAATCCATGTGAACTTTGGCATAGAAGACTAGCTCACATCAATTACAAGGCATTATCATATGTAAGCAAGGCAATCACGAGTCTACCAGAATTCAAGGTTGACCATGAAGGTGTGTGCAATGGATGTGCACAAGGAAAGAACATCAAGAACCCTTTCCCGAAGAGCAACAGTAAAGCAGGAGTCTTAGAGCTCATCCACTCAGATGTATGTGGCCCAATGCCATCAACCTCCATTAGTGGGTATGAATACTATGTATCATTTATTGATGATTATTCTTGCAAAACCTAGGTTTACTTTTTGAAATCAAAAAATGAAGTGTTCGGTAAATTCAAGGAATTCAAAGCCTTGATAGAGAATCTCTCTGAAAGAAAGATTAAGATACTCAGGTCAGATAATGGAGGAGAATACACCTCAAAAGAGTTTGTAAACTTTTGTAAAGATGTCGGGATCAAGAGGGAGCTCACCACTCCCTACAATCCTCAACAAAATGGTGTAGTGGAAAGAGAGAACAAAACTATAATGGAAGCAATGAAAACTATGATCCGCGATCAAGATCTTCCAATGCACTTATGGGCAGAAGCAGCAAGAATAGCAGTGTATGTACAGAACAAATTATTCCATAGTGCACTTGGGTTCAAAACCCTCAAAGAAATGTTCTCCGGAAAGAAGCCAAAAGTAAGCCATCTCAAAATATTTGGTTGTCCAGTATTGTTGCATGTTCCGCCAGCTGTGAAGCCATATGGCTTCGGAAGTTGTTGACAAGTCTATTTGATCTGGAGATGGAAGCAACCACGATTCTTTGTGATAACCAAAGTTGCATAAAAATGACAGAGAACCCTGTGTTCCATGACAAGTCAAAACACATAGAAATTCGGTATCATTACATTCATGATATGGTGCAGAGAGGAGCCATAAAGCTCCATTATGTTGGCACAGATGAACAGGTTGCAGATGTGTTGATCAAGCCTCTGTCTCGTGTAAAGTTTGAGCACTTTCGAGACAAGTTTGTTGTAGTCCGAAAGGACCTCCCTGGAAAGGGGGAGTAGTGTTGTGATGCCAACCTTGTGCTGAAGATTCCAGCTTCATGCTGATGTTGTTGAGATGCCAGCTTCGTGCTGAAGATTTCTAGCTTCATGCTGATGTTGTTGAGATGCCAGCTTCGTGCTGAAGATTTCCAGCTTCGTGTTGATGTTGTTGTGATGCCAGTGTCGTGCTAAAGATTTCCAGCTTTGTGTTGATGTTGTTGAGATGCCAACTTCATGCTGAAGATTTCCAACTTAGTGTTGATGTTGATGAGATGCCAGCTTCGTGCTGAAAATTTTCAGCTTAGTGTTGATGTTGATGAGATGCCAGCTTCGTGCTGAAGATTTCCAGCTTAATGTTGATGTTGTTGATGCTCCAGCCTTCGTGTTGTGATGATGTTGTTGTTGATGTTGTATCAGCCTCGCGTTGTTATTGATGATGATGATGTATTAGTGTTATACTAATCCATGTTGATGCAGATGATGATGATGCCATTCCAGCTCCTTGTTGTGGATGATGATATTGATGATGAGAAAAACTTTCAATGATTTATAGATATGTCAGTCAGTGTGTAATGTCCCCTTCCGAGTGATCATGGGACTTGGACGCAGCAGCCTAAGTGATTCCCGTAGGCTATAGTCCTTAAGAAGGGAATTAGTTAATTATTTAATGTCCTAAGGGGGAAAGTGCCTAACAAAACGACATTAGATAATTAAAAAGGGGGAAAAGGGAAAAAGCGCCTAAAGTGACTTAGAAAGAATATGAAATGTCACTTAAATTGATTAACAGGGTAAAAGGGTTGCAAAAGAGTCAACGAACAAATAAAACGGAAAAAGGAGGGCGCTCTCTCTCATTCTAGCATTGGTAATTTTCTAATTTCTCATTGAGAGAGCTCAATGTGGCTTTGGAACTCTTGGGATGGAAACCCTAGGAGGAAATTTCAGAGATTGGCTTCGATGGTGAGACCATCCACCCTAGTTAGTCGTTTTGGAGAAGAGATCATCCAAATTTCTTCCGTGTGCTTCATTGAAAACTAAGATATCTTCAATAGTGGTGCTTTCAATCAAATTTGTGACTGAGTTTAGAGGTGGTGGCTAAGTTTGGTGTTCAAGGGGGTCGACCAGTTGGAAGAAGGCCGAGTTTCCTTAGAGAATAACATGGGTTCTTCAGCATGCTCAATTTCTGAGAGTTGGGGTGCATTCTATGTGGTAGAAAGGGCGAATATCATTGTGAGGGTTGAGACTCTATCTTCAGAGAAGCACTATCACCTTCGTGGACCATTTCCTCTCTTGTTTCTTAGCTAGTGGAGGCGATGGAAAATATATATCAGTGATAGCAAAGTATTCCCCAAACCTGGGCGCATTTTCAGTGACTAAGGGACAGATTTCTCCATTATCTAAGTCACACTACATTGTTGGGCTGAGTTATGATGAGAAGGGGGCGAGTTACTTCCTTTTGAACAGAATATATATATGTTGGATCGTGTCTCTTGCTCTGTGATTGAAGTTATTGCTGAGGGTCGAATTATTTCTACAAGAAGTGCCTTCTCAAGTTTCGAATCGTATTTTTGCTCTAGAGGGCAAATATGGAGTGTGGATCGACTTGTAGACTGGTGGGAGGTGATTCCTTGTAAGTTGGGCGCATTCTTCTTGCAATATAGGCAGCTCCTATTGTGGATGTTGATATTTGGAAGTGTAAAGTCTTTGGCAACTATCTACAACACCATTTCCTCAACATATGTAAAGACCACCTACAGTAATAAACCACAGGTTCATTATCACTTATTTAAAGTTTTATTTGTTGATTGTCTAATGTGCAATGGCTATTGTAATTTTCTAGCACAATGATTGTCTTTGAGTTCCTATATATGTGCTATAAATTAAATCGTAGCATAGTTGGGTATTGTCATCTTATTTGTTGTCCTATATGTTGGGTATCAAATAAAATTAAAAGAGAAACAGTGAACTGTTATGAACTTTCTGAACTAGCAAACACCCAAGACTACCAAACAGCAAAGTGTTTGACAAAACGTCCACACCATAAACTGTTAGAAAATACCAAAAAATTATCAAAGATCATTACACAATGTTCCAGATGTTGTTGATGTTGTTGCCCTCTCTCTCTCCTGATGATGTTGTAAGAATACCCTTCTTGTTAAGGGGGAGTGTTGAAATATTGTAACTACAAAGAGTATTCTATTTATTATTGAGTTATTATTCATCAGATCAATCCCCTTTTGTGGATTGATCATGTCGGGCATTGTAATGACCAAATCCCCTTTTGTGGATTGATCAAACCCTAATTGTATTATGCAAATTAAGAAGTCGGCCCCTAGGCTTAATTAAAGTGGTTTTAACCACTAAGAAGAGAAGTCGGCCCTGCCCAGTGAAGAGACACCTTTCTAGCGCATTTCAACTAGTATAAATAAAGGAGGCTAGTGCCTCAATATCTCACTCACTCATTCGTTCATCAAGTGCGCAAGTTAGGTAGCTGCAGTTGGGAGAAGAAGGAAGAGAGAAGCGCATTGCTCAGTGTTGGATATTCTCTAGTGTTTTGGTAAATTGTCTTGGCATTGTATTGGCTATCTATATTAAGAAAGTTTTTGCTGGGTTTTCTCCCCCATAAGGGTTTCCCAGAATAAATGTTGTGTATCTTGTGATTGTGTTTATTCCAGTGATCCTACCTATGCTATTGTTATCTAGTAAATTGAAAAGAAACTTAATAATAGCTCAAAACGTAACAAATGTAATATGTTAACATGTGTCAATTTTTAATTAGTTTCCTAGGACTTTATCATTAGGGAAGTCCTTTCATCGAGTGTTTTTTTTTCCTTGGTAATTAATCTCGCTTACCAACGATTTTAATTATCCTTGAGTTTTTCACTCAAATAATCCTCCAAAATGGTGAAAGGCATTCTAATGATCGAGCCCAAGGGGTGACTAAGGTTTAGAAATGTTGTAAATGACCATGCTAGAATTCCGTTAAGTTTTGATAGGATTTTTTAAATTATTAAAATTTTCCACAAATTGGGAATTTTAATTATTTTTTATGTAAAATGTAAAAATTTGGTCCTTGTGGATTTTGTATAGGGTTGTGAGTACTCAAATCAAATGGCTTATGACCCCCTGCACCCCTGGACCAATTTTCAGCTCAATTGGACAAGTTTTGCTAGGTCATTGTCCATAAGGAGTCCAAGTCAATCAAAAGTCGGTAAATAATTGGCTAAGGTAAAAAAAGCCAAAAATTGTAAAAATGTCTAAAGTCATGAGAGAGAGTGGGGAATTGATTTCTAATGTATTTCCTAAGTTGGAAAAGTGAAATCCACTTAGAAGAACCCCCCATGCTAAGCCAACAACCAAAAGTGAGTCTCCCTAGTGAAAAGTGCGCCCCCCTTGCTCATGAACTTATGGGAAAGTGAAAATTAAAGTGAGAAAGGTGTCAAAACCCTAAGTGAACCCTCCCTACAGCCTAACTTCATGTTTAAATAAAGGTAAAGGGGTTTTCCCCTTTCCCATCTCACCCCTCAAACCCTAACTAACTCCAAAACCCTAAAAGTGTGCCCTCCTTGACTTGTTCTCTCTCTCTTGGATGGGTGACACTTGTAACTCATCCAAGAGGGGTCTCTCCTCTCTCCCTCATATAAAAGAAAGCCCTCCCTCTTCATTTGGACATAAGTTTCTCACAACAACTCTACTATACCAAAATCTCTCCTCTCTCTCATTCTCTCCCATTTTCTTCTTTGTAATCTCGCTGCAAATTTTGAGCAGCCACATTTTGTGGATAATAAAGGTAAAGCTTTGGAGGATCTTTTGTGTCTCTTGGAGTATTCTTGGAGTCGTTGTTTGGTTTTCTTTTGAGGTAATATTGCTGCAATTTTTTTTTGTATTTCCTTGCTTGCATTGTTCTACTTGGAGACCCAAGCAAAGTATTTTGTTTGGGATAGATCGGTAGTAGTATTGTTATTAATCTTTGTGGGTTGTTTCTACTTGGGTTTGCAAAGTATTTTGCAAGCCATTTGGATAAACTCACGTTCTTGTTTTATTTTGTAGCAAGGATTTATATATCTGCAAGTTACCAAAGGCTTGGAGAAGTGGATTTCAGATCTAGAAATTTACTTGTCCAACAATCTAAAGCTTCTTTTATCTTCTGTTTTCATTTCTAGCCATCTATTTTTCAATTTTAAGCATTTTTCTGATCTAATATTGCAATCTAATCTTCATTTACATGTTCATATTTTTACATAATAATTTATGTTTTATGTACTAACAAAAAACCAATTTGTTTCAAGTCCTTTTTAGCAATTTCCAGCAAGAAAAGCTTGTTGTTTTTTGCAGATTTTCATCAGTTTGAGAGAGATTGTTATCAGTTTTTGATCCCAAAAGACTCAAGGAATCATCCAAGAGTTGTGGTGCCAAAACTCACTTCCCCTTTCATACTCTAAAGCATTGTAAGCAACCCAATAAAGTCTCTTGGACTTGCATTCTCTCTACTTTAATTTTCAAATCTGTAAATTGTAATTTAGTTGTAGCATATCGCCCACACCTTGCATAGTGTTTGGCTTTGCCATCCATGCAATATTGTGAAGGCTAGGTTAAAAGTTAAATTTAAGTTTTTGCTTAAGATTGTTGCCCCACTTCTCCCACAAAGAAAAAGTTGAGTGGAAGGTTGAGTAGCTAGGTTAGTTTGTTTTATTTCATTTCATCTTTTTATTTTACCCACCTTGGCACAAAATCGGTAGACTTGTCCTCCACATTGTACCATAGTTGTGAGGTTGCTATTTAATTTCAAGTTATTTCATTTATTTAATTTCACCCACACCTTGCATAGTGTTTGGCTTTGTCATCCATGCAATATCGTGAAGGCTAGCATAGTTTCATTTTTGCAAAATAATCGAATTGGTGTCTCGTATTCCCTCCTCTTTCCACTTTGTGGATCTTGGGTAACTAAGAAGACAAAAGGATTGTGTAGCTAGATTAATTAGGCACCCAATCTATTATTGTTCCAACCATCAAAATAGGGTGACTTGGAAGGCTAAAAGGGGTTGAAGCCGAGGACGGTTGCACGACACTACGTGTCCTCCTTGTTGAGCGCCCAAGCATTCTGGATTTGGCCTGTGGAGCTAGGGAAGAACCTTGTTTGTTCTTCTTATTGAGCACCCAGCACTTCCTTTTGGTTGGAGGGATTAGGACTTGGGGTAGTCACATAGCTTAGGATCGTTGCAACTCACATTTAATCCCCCTAAACTCAAGAGAGACCTAAAAACTTGCTAAAATCAACCTACACGCTTTTCACAACATTTACATTCCAAGTTTTGCTATTTACTTTTCAAGCAAGTTTACTTTTCAAGCAATTTACTTTTCAGCAAATTCCTTTCATGTGAATATTTGTATTCAAAGCATTCTTTATTTCATGTATTCTTTATTCATTTGAGCATAAGTGTTCTAAGTTTAAAATTATTTCTCATATTTCTTGTATAAATATTTCACAAGCTTATATCATCCTTGTAGAGTTATATTTCTTAGTCTATATATAAGTAATTTAATTTTGATAATCTTTAGGCACTGGTCTTTTATTATTTTGAAAAGAAAAAGGTTTGTTTGTAATTAAAAGAATTGCATAATTGCATTTGTTGCTTGTCATTGGGTTGGGTCTCCCTAAATTAATAATTCAATTAACTCCTAGAACCTTAACAACAATACTTCACATAGATTAATAGGGTCTACCCCCCTTGGCTTCCCTAGGAGTTAGCCTAGACGGAAGAGGTCTAGATCGAGGTGACAGTGGGTCTAGACTTAGGTTTGTGCCTCCAAGGACACACCGAGTGGGTTGGAGACTTCTCCACGATTGTAGGTGTGCATTAGGACGGCAACATACCACAACTTAAATTATTTTTCACTTTAACTTTAGAAAAAGTACTCAATAAAGTCAACTGAAAATTATAACATATCAACAGCTCTTTTCCTAAGTTAGACTTAGGAAAATATTTAATTAATTGACTTAGCCTAAGTTTCATTGTCCTCCATCATCCTAGGACGTTGTAATGATGATGGAAGACATTCCTTTCTACAATCTCAACACTCCCTCTTAGCGAAGAAGGGATTCTTTTTCAACCCCATTTGATCTCTGATCTTCTCAAACTTTTGTTTGCTTAGTGCCTTGGTAAAGATGTTTTCCATCTGCTCATCAATCTGTATGTAATCAAGCCTCATACCTCCTCTCTATACACAATCCTGGATGAAGTGATACCTGATATCGATGTGCTTGCTACAATCATGAAACACTGAATTCTCAAAGAGCTTGATGCAACTCCGGTTGTCACAGTGAACCACAGTAGCTTCTAGCTCCTGACTGAACAAGCCCAAAAGTAACTTCCTCAACCACAGTGCCTCACATGCTACCAAATTGGTTGCCATGTACTCTGCCTCAGCAGAGCTCAATGCCGCTAATTTATGCTTCTTGTTGAACCAAGAAATAATGCACGATCCAATGCTGAAGCAACAACCTGAAGTATTCTTTTTGTCCTCTGCACATCCTACCCAATCAACATATGTAAAACCTGCTAATGTCACTCCACCACTATGCTCATACAATAGTTCGTACTCCACTGTCCCTCTGAGATAGCGAAGCACATGCTTCGCAGCAATCCAATGTACTCTTCGAGGGTCTAGCATGAACTGACTCAAAGAGTTTACTGCAAAGCTGATATCTAGTCGAGTATCGACCAAATACATGAGCGATCCAATCAACTGACGATAGACAATAGGGTCTACTGTCTTTGAATCCGATGCATCAATCTTCCTCTAGTTTGTAACCAGAGGTGTGGACATGGGCCTACAGTCCATCATCCTAAACCTACGCAAAATCTCTACTGCATAATTCCCGTCCTAGGAAGAAGCGCCCATCCATCTGCCAAACCTCCAACCCTAGAAAATAGTGCATCAACCCAAGGTCTTTCATTTCAAATTTTGTTGCAAGGTTGACCTTGCAATCTGCTATCAATTGTTCATCTCCAATGAGAAATAGGTCATCTACATAAAGCACTAGTATAAGAGGCTTCTCTCCTCCAAGAAAGTACAAGTTTGAATCTGCCTCGCTTCGTTGGAAGGCCATCTCTCTCAAGTAGTTTTCAATCCCCGAGTACCATGCACGAGGTGCCTGCTTGAGCCCATACAAGGCTCTCCTCAATCTGCACACATGCGTCTCTCAGCTGCCAACCTCAAATCCCTCAAGTTGCTCAACATATATCTCCTCCTCAACAACTCCATTAAGGAAGGCGATCTTCACGTCCATCTGATGAACGCTCTAGCCCTTCTTTGTTGCCAATGAAATCACTGCTCGGATTGAAGAATACATAGCCACAAGAGCAAAAGTCTCCTCATAGTCAACTCGCTCTCGCTGTGAAAACCCCTTGGCCACGAAGCGGGCTTTGTACTTGTCCACGCTTCCATCTGTTGCATGCTTAACTTTGTAGATCCACTTGGATCCAACCACCTTTTTATCCTCTAGCATCGAAACTACCTCCCATACATCATTTTTCATAATGGAGGCATATTCCTCCATCATGGCCTCCTGCCACACCTTATGTCGTGCAGCACTCTTATAACTGGAAGGCTCAGCATCAATGAGCTGAGTCATCAATGCCATATATCCAAGTCTCTCTGGTGGTTTGCTTCGTCTAAAGTCCCTCTTTGGAAGCCCTGCCAACCTAGAATCACAGACTGTGGACTTGTACCACTTAGGTCGTGGCTTAGTAATTTGCTCTAGGGGAACTGCATCATGTTGCTCCTCCTTATCATCAACTCGCTCCTGATGATCCTGTCCAACGGCCTCCCTCTCAACACCTGTATCATGTGTCTACTCCCGTGATCCTGTCTTTTGACTCTGTGCCTCCTGCTCCTAGACTCTTGTGCTCTATCCCTACTAGTTCTCTACACTTGCTGGCAAATCCTTCGTTCTCCTCAATGCGCGTTCCTCCTCGAACTACACATCTCTACACACAATAACCTTCCTGCGTGCAGGTACATAGAACATGTAGACTTTGGAAGCCTCACTGTAACCAACAAGTAACCCCTTCACCGTTGTAGGGTCCAGCTTTGTCCTCTTCTCTAAAGGGACGTAACAGTAAAATGCACTGCCCCAAATGCAAATATGACTCACATCGGCCTAGTACCTGAAAATGTCTCCGCAGGTGTCCGCTTCCCCAAAACTGTGTGGGGACTCCTATTCTGCAAATATACTGCAGCATTGCTCGCCTCTGCCCATAAGAACAATAACAGTCCCTGATCATGAACCAGAGCTCGTGCTGCTCCAACCACAGTCTTGTTCTTTCTCTCAGCTACTCCATTATGTTGAGGACTGTAAGGAACTGTGAGTTCCTTCTTAATCCCCGTTGTTGTGCAATAATCCTCGAAATCCTTGGAGGTGTACTCTTCCCCATTATCCGATCTTAAGACTCGAATCTTCCTCCCAATCTGGTTTTCTACCAGAGCTCTAAACTCCTAAAACCTCCCAAAGACCTCATCCTTGGTCTTTAGAAAGTAAATCCAGGTCTTCCTGGAGTAGACATCAATAAACAGGACAAAGTATCTGGAGCCACTCACTGACTCCACACTCATCGGCCCACATACGTCGAAGTGTATCAGATCCAGTACTCATTTGGACATGTGCTTGTTGGTAGATGGAAAGGGTTTTCGGGCATACTTTCCCAATGCACAACCCTTGCAAGGGTCATGCCTCTCAGTTGTAATCTTAGGCAATCCAATGACTGCCTCCCTCAAATGCCCCAAAGCACCAAAATGAATGTGTGTCATCCTCCTATGCCACAACTCACCTATATCTGTGGTGAAACTCGCTAATGCTCTCCCTGGTTGAACCTGTAACCTATAGACCTTCTCCTCTCGAACCCCAATCATCCTGTCCATCTTCTCACCTGACCCACCCGGTCTGATGAACACCTTTCCTTTACGGAAATTGACCTCATATCCCGTATCCTCAAGAGTAGAGACTGAGATGAAGTTCTTGGTCAACCCTGGAACATATAACACATCACTGAAACGGAGTGGTTTCCCGGACTCCCTCTGAAATGAGACTGTGCCAACTCCTTGTGCCTTGTAGTGCATGTCATCCCCTAACTCAATGACTAGATTTGCGCCTCCCTCCTGTAGCCTAGTAAACCACTCTTTGCGCCCTGTCATATGACAAGATGCACCATTGTTTACAAACCACATGTCTAAAACAGTTGTACTAGACATACAGGCTATGAAGCAGAAATCCTCCTCAAATGACTTGGTAAACTCATCCACCGTTGCTAAAGTTGCCATCTGTGGCTTCTTCTTCTTTCTCTCTGGACACTGTGATGCAAAGTGACCCATTTTGTGACACTGGAAGCACTTGACCTTTGAGAAGTCAATGTTTTTCTTTCCACCTTTCCTCTTCTTCTTGCCCTTCTCTTTGCCTGCAAGGGCCAAGCATTCTTCCTCCTCTACATGAGTTGAAGATGATGGTCCTGCTGGACCAATTCTAATCTCTTCCTGCACAAAATCATCCCACAGCCACTGCCAATCAGGGAGCTTTTCCCGACCTACCACACCACGGACAAAAACGTCCCATGACTTAGTAAATCCATCTAGTGCAATACGCACAAGCTCAGGATCTTCAGTCTTTTCTCCCATTGCTGCAAGTTTATCTCTAATTTGTGTTATCCTGGTAAGATAAAGTATTACACCCTCACCTTTGGCCATCTTGGTTCCACGCAGTTGCTTGCGCTGAGCCATCACTCTGTTCTCATTTTTGTTTTGGTAGAGGTCACTTAGGTCTTTCCACATCTCTTTTGCCTCAGCTTTTCCTGAGAGATGTGGGACCACATGGTCCTTTATCCCATCAAGAAGTAGGCTCTTGGCCTTAGCCTCACCTTTCTTCCAGATGACCAATTCAGTTGCACCTATGGGAGTTGTTGCCTTGTCACTGACATGCTCTGACACATCATTGACTTCCAATATCGTTGTCATCCTTTCTTTCCAAGTGGGGTAATTCTGAGCCCCTTGTAACATGTCTTCCACCATCAAACTCATGGTCATTTTCTGAAAGTGTTATGTTCAAACCCTACCCCTGTTTTTTCTTTTTATGTTGAAACCCTAGTGCAAAAACCCTAGATGTAAGGGAAGATGACAGTTGCCTTAGATTTGTGCTTGAAACTTCAGATTTTTGTTGGATCTTGAAAACCCACTTGTGATACTGCCTCTTTAATAGTCATGCTCTGATACCATGCGAATTTTCTCAAAACCCAGTACACTTTAAACCAATTAATTTACTTTTAAATGATTGTTCAGGGTTTTCTTCACAATAAAATAAATACACAGCAGAAAATAAATGTCCAGGAACTTAAAGTAAAGTAGACAGCAATCACATCACAAGTATACACTTATTTTTGGACAATAGTCCCCGGAAAAACCCAAGGTGGGAAAACCGGTGCAGCAGATCTGAGATTTTATTATTATTCAGCAAGGAAATATAGAGTTCTTGTTAATGTTTAAGCCATTATTATAGTTCTTTGCATTTCAATAGATAACAACAACATAAGACAAAATCACTGAGAAATACACAATCACAAGAGACACAACATTTATCCTAGGAAACCCTCTAGGGGAAGAAAACCCAACAAAACTTCCTTATTATAGATAGCCA
>ML779783.1:97229-109610 GCA_009831015.1 Picea engelmannii
GAGGAGGACATGTCTCATGTTCCATATGCGAGTGCAATTGGCAGTTTGATGTATGCAATGGTTTGTACTAGACCGGACATTGCACATGCAGTGGGAGTTTTGAGCAAATATATGTCAAAACCAGAGAAGGAGCATTGGACAGCAGTAAAAAGGGTTTTCAGGTATTTGCATGGCATTGCTAGCTATGGATTGTGCTACCAAGGAAGATTGATATTGGACAGAGTGTTGGATACACATGGCTTCGTAGATGCAGACTGGGCTGGAGATCTGGATCGTAAGAGATCTACAAGCCGGTATGTGTTTGACCTGTTTGGAGGAGCAATAAGTTGGTTGAACAAAAGACAGGCTATAGTGGCACTTTCAACTACAGAAGTTGAATACATGGCAGCCACTCGTGCAAGTAAGGAAGTAGTATGGTTACAAAGATTGTGTTCAGGTATTGGGTTGATACAGCAAGCTGTAAGGATAGATTGTGACAGTCAGAGTGCAATTTTTCTAGCGAAGAACCGGACTTATCATTCAAAGACAAAGCATATCGATATTCAATATCACTTTGTGAGAGACATGGTTGAAGAAAAGAAAGTATTGTTGATGTAGGTGGACACTTTGAAGAATGTTGCAGATTCATTAACAAAATCTGTGAGCACTGAGAAGTTCTCTTAGTGTAGAGGATCCATAGGCATTGTTGCCCTGGATTGTTGACTATGTAACCTTGTAACCCCCTATATGCAAAGAAAACAACAAGTGGGAGAATGTTGGGTATGTGTTATATTCTTTACACGAGTAGTAGTGTCTGCGTTGCGTCGAGTGCGTAGGGAGGTTTGAGGGGGGGGCGCTAGGCCCCCCTTTAAGGAGTGTAGGGGGGCGAAAACCCCTTGTGAGGGGGTTCGGGGGGTGCAGGGGGGCGAAACCCCCCTGTGCGGGGGTTCTGGGGCAGTGCCCCCGAGAAAAAAAAAATTCCTCGAGAAACATGTCGCATTTTTGCCTCATTTTTTGTGTTGCCTCGATTTTCGTTTCCATTGTTGAGCGGTTTTTCGACACATGGTTTTTGTCGATGGTTTTCTATTTCCGGTTAAGGAATTAGGGTTGTTGACTAATCCAGGTCATTGGGTTAAGTTTTCGGATGTCGCTGGCTCCTATATGTATATTGTATTGTAAACAATGTATCACTACGAATGAATATAGAATATGTTGGTTTTCCCAGTTTGGGTTTCCAGGCGAAAAATCACTGTGTAATGTTTGTATTTGCCATTGTATATTTTCTGTTCTTTTACTGAAAATCTGTTTGCAGTAAATATTGTACAAGGTTAAAATCTACAATGTGCTCATACAGGCAAAGAGAGCGGCCTTGGATGTAGCAGTGAGGCTTGGCATCAGGCAAGGTATAATGTACAAGGTGTTGGGACAGCCTGTAGGTGGGTCCAGGGGGATCTTGTACCAGAGATTAGTGTCAAAGAAAGTCAGTTGGTATGACTTGACATTGATGGATGAGCAGAACAGCACATCAGATTAGAGTGCAGCAGAAGTAGCAGGTGGATCTTCCGGTTCAGAGGGAGCAGCTACAACAACAGCAACAGATTTGATTGGATCAGAGATTGATCTTGATGGAGACACCTCCCTCGTTAAGAGGGAGTGTTAGTTTTTAGGTTGGTTGGTGTCTCAGTTGTGCCTATGTGTCCTAGACTAGCTGACAGACACCTTAATAGCCCAGATCAACCTTTTATCTCAGCCTTAAGTTAGACTTAGGCTAATCAGCAAAAATGCAGTCTTGAGTGGATTGTGGGGCCCAAGAAAGGAGGTTCCCTGCTTAATGTTGTGTGGCACCCTGCCAAGAGGGGTGCACCACTTGGTGGAATGTGGGGTCCAGCCCAAAGGAGGCAGCCTCAAATCTGAGCCATTGAGAGCATGGTTGGGCACACATCTCAAGGTTGTTGGGTGACTGGTTGAAGAATAAAAGAAGGGGATGAGGGTGTGAGGACACACATTCTCATTTGTGAGTGAGCAAGTGATTAGAAGAAAGGGTGCTTGAGGCTGAGGAAGGAGGGCGAACTGTGCTGGAGCAAGCAGCAAGCTGAGGAGGGCGAATCTGGTAGAGAAAGGCAACTGAAAGAGGTCAAGAACAGGGCCACATTAGGCTGCCAGCACCAGGCTCAACTCAGGCCAAGTTTTACAGCAGCAAGTGGGGCGAGTTAGGGCTCTACGTCCTCATCCAGGACTGGCCAGATCAACCGTTCTGTTCAGCAGAGAACAGGGCCAAATTCTGGATGCATTTTCAGTCAACATCAGGCTGTATCAGAGGCCGTACAGCTACAGCAAGGAGTGTTGAGTTAGCTGGGGCACCGTACAAAGCCTGTGGAGAGGAAAAACCCTGCCAAGAAATTTTCTGTAAGAAATTTCTGAATTGTATTTGCTGTAAAATTTCCTCATAAACCTCAATAAGAAGCCCTCCTTTGTTGGTTTTCCCCACACTGGGTTTTCAGGGTAATATCTGGTGTACTGTGTTTTTTATGTGCTTGGTTTTGTATGCTTCCGCTGTCTTTTTGCTGTTATTTAACTCAGTTGTAGGTCACTAATGTAATTTCAGATTTATATCAGCAAGGATAAATTTCTGTGTTTTATAAATTACTGGCTGTAATTTCAGTCCCTGAGTTATAGGTGTAAAATCAACAATAACACCTATTTTTCTTCATGGTTAGGCATAATAACAAAAAATTCCATCACTGAAAATTTAGAAACCTCTCTATAGCCTTGACACTTCAGAACAAGGAGATAACTTAATACACTAGTTGAATATTCCATCAGAGCATTGATTTCAACTAGTTCCCTCCAAAATACTGCAATGCCAGATGCAATCGACTCCTTTCGGAAAATAATCATCCCTACTTTATATATGGCCTAGACATAAAAATCGATGAGAGAAAAATAATAGTAATATGGATTCTGAACATATCTCCCACTTTACCCAATCTTGGCACAAATCTTCGAATGGGAAGAAAGAAAAACTTATCAAACCCCTACAAGTAGAATTAGAGAGAGAGGGGAGGGAGAAGGGTATAATGAATACTTACCACCGAGAAGTGTGCCCCTGCTATTGAATGCAATGCACCTGGCAACACCTTGTTCCAGGAACTCTTCTATGACTTCGGGGAAGTCTCCCTGATATGGGTCTGCTCAATACCAGTAAAACAAACATTGAAGCAATTCAGGCTTTAGCCGATTCACAGGACCATGGTCCAATTCATGGAAAACTTGAATATACATTGTACTTACTCACCAATGATTGAATGATTCATGGTGGCAAAAAGGTCATATCATCAACAATCTTTCTGCAGGCAGGCTTCTTTCATGATTGAAACCTCAATCCCCTTCTTCCCAATTGAGGTCCAAGGGAGGGAACTCGAATTTTTTTTATTTTGTGCTAAATGACTGGCAGTAAATGGTAGCTTGAAGTATTCTTTTTTAGGCTCCAAATTCATTCCTAGTAAGAACCATTGCACAACAAACTTACGTTACCAGAAACAGGAAATAAAACAAGAAACGTAATCCAAAGGTCTCGCATATAAGAAACATACATACTGTATATACAAAAACATATTCATATCTAACACTGCAATCGCATATACAAAAATATTATCCAACAGAATAGGTTGGAAGGAAGATTGCATATTGTAAATAATGCAATTTGACCATTTAAAATGTTGAAATCTGAAGACAAGTAGGGACATAATTAGTTGGAAGAAAATCAAATGCTCTTGCAATAATGATCTGGGCAACAAGATGCTCTGGCCTTTGAAATAATGCTCATTGTGAATTTCTCTCCAGAGTCCACATCAACACTCGAGACTCAAATAACAGTGATCCACTGATCTTAGCATAGATGAAAAAAAATCTAATTCTGTTGAAACCCGAATGATCCGGAGACCCTCTTCAGAAGAGTTGGGAAGATTGAGCTTGACACCTCAAAGCTTGAGATCATCACAGAGAAGAGAATTATGATCTAGTAAAAAGTATTGGCTGCTTGAATCAGACGGTTCTACCTCCTATAGGTATTAGCTGCTTCTACCTCATGTGCCTCCCTCATCTACATGAATACGTACACACAAATACGGTTCAATTTAATTTGATGCAACCCAAAATGGGTCAGAAATAACATACTTCAAAGTTTGATGGGTCAGAAATATTTCCAGATAACATTAAATTGTAGCAAAGTACAAAAATAAACCAGTATTGATATAAATGATGTGTCATGAAGCATATGGGAGATATAGGTGGCATCTGAATAATATGTTTTGAGATGAATGAAATTACGATTAAAAACAAATGTAACAAGGTACAAATATAAACGAAGTATGCAAACCAAGCTACAGCAGATTGAAGCAAATAAATTTGAAAAAGCCACAACATAATCCAAAAAATTATGTTTTATCACGTAAGACTTGTATAGAGCCATTGGACTGCAGTAAAGACTGCAGTAATTCAATTACTCCAATTACCAAAATCACAGTTGTAACTTTTCAGCAAAAACGACGGCAGGACTATGAGAAGAAATTGAGGAAATTATGCCAATATCTAAAGTATGCATTGAAACGGACGATTCAAGATGGGATATGGCCCGCAAACTTACCAGCAAATCGTAGCACCAGCAGAGTAGTGTGAAGCCCTCAGCCAACAATTGAATTAAACTATGGACAATGGGTTCTGGACTAATCTCCTCGGCAGTCGACAATTTCCGTCCGTCAATCTCCTCAACTGACCCGCTGAGCCACAGCTTCAATCTTCTTCACGATTTTGTCAACATTCAGCAAAATGACTGCCGCAAACCGGCAATTAGAAAAATCGGAGGCTTATTGAGGCGTGTGACAAACTCCACCAAAGCAAAATGTCGACTGCACAGTGAAAACCTGCTATTCGAAAAACCAGTGGGCTCTTGAGTAAATGTTTACCAGCGGGCTCTGGTAGAAATCAGACGAAATAATTTTAGGGTGTTTTCCCCACGAGATGTTTTAAATTTTTTCGCGTTTTTAAATAAACGGACGAAAATACTAGAGAAACGGAGCGCGTTTTCGGGAACGAAACAAATACCTGGGAACGGATGACGTTGTTTGAGAAAAGGTCATAACAAACGCTTTGTTTCTGTAAAATGGTTTCCTCGCCTAATAAACGAAGACTATAGGGTTTTGGTGTCCATTCCTCTTCTCAAGTAGTAATAAGTAACATTTGTAATTATATCTCTTTATGTAAATCAGTGCAGATTGATTTTAACTTTCATAGAAATCAAATTCTTCTTCTTTATAATATAAAATTTGAGGAAACATTTGCATCTCAAAGGATTTGATGTTTCTTTTGGCATAATAGATTTAGAGTTAAGATGGATCTAAGTTGTTTATATATATCACGTATCAACTCCATGTTGAGCATGGAAGGAATTACCCATCTCCCTCATACTCAACCCACCGTCTAAATGTTTTAATCACCATAAGAATTTTTTACTTTGAATTGTTTTATTTCATAGGTGCATTACAGCATGATATGGGGGAGATGTTGTCACTTTAGCATTATAAAGTTGCATTAAAAAAAAATTAAAAATAATTACATACATATTTACTAGCAACATATAAATCAATTTACACATTAAGAAATGTGATCTGTGTTTTGCTTGATAGATCCAGAGATGGATCTACACTAGTGTGTGTGTGTAGTTAAGTGGGTCTAATGGTTAAGAATAGGAGGTCACATATACAAATCCACACTGGTGTGTGTGTGTGTGTGTATAGCTAAGTGGGCCTAATGGTTAAGAATAGGAGGTCACATATACAAATCCACAGGGGGTAGGGTATGTATACAGCACACATATATATATATATATATATAGAGAGAGAGAGAGAGAGAGAGAGAGAGTTGACATTGAAATAGTTTGCTTGTTACTAATTTTTTTAAATGACATGTGTTAACTCCATATTGAGAATTGAAGGAATTACACATCTTCCTCATATGGAAAAGTAGAAAGCACCTATACATAGAATAAAAATTTGTTTACTTTCAGCTACTATGTCTCTAATTTTTGTGCGTGTGTGTGTGTGTAGTTGATATTGAAATATTTTACTTGTTACTAATAGTTTTTTAAATGATATGTGTTAACTTCATATTAAGAATTGAAGGAATTACACATCTTCCTCTTATGGAGAATTAGAAAGCACCTATACATGAAATAAAAATTGTTTTGTTTTCAATTACTATGTCTATCATTTTACTTAAGTTGAATATTAAAATATTTTTTTAAATGACATGTGTCAACCCCATGTTGAGTTGAGCACTGAAGGAATTATGCATCTCCTTCATACTCCACAGTAGAAAGTGTCTTTTGGCACTATAAATTTTTTTGTACTTTCAGTTGCTTTATATGTGTGTGTGTGTGCCCATATTGAAATTATTTTTTTCTTATTGATATTTTTTTAAATGTGGCATGTCAACTCCATATTAAGCATTGAAGGAATTGCACATCTCCCTCATTCTAGGGAAGTAGAAAGCATCTATCAATGAAATAAGAAACTGTTTACTTTTAATTATTCTCCCTCTCTTTCTCTAGCTCTCTCTATGTAGAGTTGATATACAATTATTTTACTAAAGGTGGATATTGAAATATTTTATTTATGGAAGTCATTGAAATACCTTTCGGTGCAATAATTTTAATGTGTGTGCAATGGATAGGACGAGGAGGAGGATGAGAGATGAAGTTAGTGTCCATCTGAGGAGTAGCATATCAACAAGGGGAGCATATTGTAAATCTATGTGAATGGGAAGAATTTCTTGCATCCATAGGTCACAACCCATCTATCATCAAGAAGGATGAAGTTAAATCCATGGGATCATTTTGTCTCGGGGAGAGGACTTTAGAAAAAAGTCAGAGTGGATGCTAAAAAATCAAAATACATCATTAATGGAACTGACAACAATGTTGAAGGAGGTACATTCAAGGAAGGAACTTCAAGGAGGTTAGAGTAAATTATTGTTATTGTTATTTTTTTACGAAAGATGTTGTGGGCATTACCCGGGTTAGGATTGATGAAAGGGTTGCTTTCCTGAATAGTGAGGAATTGGCGAGAGATGTGAAAAGCAGACTAGATCTAAAAATCTTGAGCATAAATGGCAAGGCATTCAACTACGAATTGGGGAAACCAAAAGTAAATTTGTTGAGGAGGATGCTCCTAAATTGTAGACCTATGGCCCATCCATTTCACCAACACAAATTGCAACTAAAAAATTGAAAGTGTATTGTCTCTAAGATTACTCGTGAGTTGAGATCATGCTTCTCAATATGAATTTGTCAATCATAATGAAAGAGCTATGTACAACTCTTTACTTGTTTGTAATGTCATGCTAAATCCCAACAATGCAAAAATGTCCAATTTTGTTATGCGAAACTCTATCTCTAGAGTTTTGTCTCACCAATGTGCATACACAACTCTCAATGAACCATACCTCCACCCATTCCAAGATACATATTTTCATATATGTTGAAGCAATGTGCAAGCACATATCCCTATCACGACAATGACTACAACCATGAGACAATTACCATATGTCTTTACATGTTGATAATTATATCATACAAGGTAATAACCAAAGCGCACACACTACTTATATACATATGATGCGAAAGGGTTGAATAGGGCACTCGAACGTTGTGAGCAATTAGTCAAGGCACACAACATGAGGGCAATTCACTTGTCCGTTTGTTGGTTATATATGGTTGGAACGGAGACTAGCAATCGTTGTAGGTGTTTTCCTATGCTCACTATAGAGAAGAAGATGCAATTTCTAGTTGTAGCGAATGTTCCACATAACATACAACAGTTAAATCAACCTACTAATTAAGCAACTAGATGATGGGGTTGTGGATACCACTCATAAATTCTAGCAAACAAGAATTAATGTTGTGGGTGATTGATTGGATGTGTGAATGCTATAAGGTGTTGTAGCACATGGTTTGTGTAGCAATTTATCACATCAACAATTAAACTACTTAATCAATTAATTAAATTAGTACTCAGAGCAATTAAAAGATTGGCTTGTAGAATTTAGGAAAATATTAACCAGTTATCTATTCTAATTAATAGCAACATTGTAGGTGCTTCTAATTGCTAAACTCAATGATTTCATCCAAAGAAAAATGCATCATGGGTGGATCAATTTGAATTAGATTTGTGGGTTGTTAGATTTAATTACTATCGTAATGAAAACAAGGAGATACAAAACCAATATCACACAACAATTAACCATGCCATCAACGCAAATATTTTCCCGTAAAATGGAAAAGCCAACAAATAATGGCATCTCAATGTTATTAAATAGAAGAGGAATACACGAAAGGTGCTACATTAATTCATGAGCACTCTTTCTCTCCTTTTCCAATCTTTGAGATAGTTTGTGATGATCTAGGTTGTCTTCCTGACCATGGGCAAGAAATACCACATTTTCACCCATTTCGATCTATAGGACCAACCTCTATCTTTGTTGTTATCTATAGTATCCTCTCATACCAAAACCATTCACTTAGGCTATAGTATTTGTTGCCCCCTCCTTCATTCTAGAATCCATTTATGTGTTGGAGCAATTTACCCCTAGCATCAATTCCCCACACAAGCAAGGCATGTCCTTTGTTGTAGTGCTACCTTGGAATGCCAATCAACCTCCTTCAATGAGTAAGGTCAGTTCATCTTCTTGTGGGACCAAGACAAGACCTTTAGCATTCAATCTTCATTGGCTTTTGCAAATGTTTTATCGATGCTTTCAATCATTTCATATCCATTTTAGATCACATCTCCCCATTCGCAAGGTTTTGGTCTCCAAAATCTTCGACTCGGAAATAAAAGACCTGCAAGCATGTTTTTTTCTTCTCCAATACGCTCTCTAATCCTGGCAACATCGCAAAAATTCCATCCATGGTTGAAGCAATGTCTTCCACAACAAATTTGCTTAAACAATTGTTATTCCTTGGATTGCAAGTGTCAGCATCTCTTATTTCCTCTTAACCCTGACTCTCGAAACTTTTCTCTTGGATGTGTGGTTCCCCACATGAAGTCCCAGATGAAGCCTCCAACACTTGGCTTCACAATTGCTAGTTAACTTGCAGTGTTGGCAAAAGTCTTGCCACTGTATGGGCTACCTAGCATTCTCTTTTTGCTCATATTCTACTTTTTGTTATGATGGCTCAAAGAATTGATCCTTGGATGTCCTTCTTATTCTGAAGATAATCTAGCCTTTTCGTTTTATACTTTATTCTTTTTGGAGGTAGTCACTTGATGACCTCTTAACCACAAAAGGAACATGCATTGGAGTGTCAACAATTATCTACCTTATGACCTTTATTTTTACAACAAAAACAAACAAAAGATGTTTTGCCACATGTATTTGGTTTGTTCTGGTGTTTGTCGGCTTTTTGTTTGCTCCTCCAAGTGTTGGTGGAGTTTTTGATGGCAAAAACATCCCTTGGTTGCCCTCATTCAAGCTTCCACAAGCATGTTGGAGTAATGGTTTGTTGTCCACTCTTTTTTCCATTGTCTTTTCTTTGGTCCCTCTTGCCTTGACAAAGGTAATCTTAGTGGTCTTCACTTGAACAAAACTTTTAAATGATGCATTGCATTTACTCACTTCCTCTTTGCCACCGAAACCCAAGGATCCATGCTTGACAAAGAGAACCCTTGGTTCCTCTTCTATTGTGCTTTTCAAAATTACCAAAAAACTTTTCTAAAATCAATTGAGAAAGGTCCTTGGAGGGTGATCTTACCATGCTTGTCTCGGTCAGGGTGTTGGGCTCTTCAATTGCAATGGATGGAGATTATGCTCCCTTGTCTCTTGGACATGTACCTGTAACATGGTTAGTTCCCCCTCCTTCATTGTCAATTATTAGTATAGTTGAGCCATCATTTGAGTGAGTCTTTATTTTGATTGATCATATAGTTGTATTACTTTCTCCCCCAATTGCAAGAGTTGAACTTTGCTCATGTTCTAATTTGTCATAATAGTGGTGAGAGAGTCCTGGAATTTGACTAATGATTCCTTTAATAAAGGCAACAATCTTATAGCAATGTCAATGTCCTCTTCCAAGTATGTGATCCTCTTGTCAAACCTCTATATTGTCTCCTTTAAGTGCCAATTCTCCTATCGGATCTACACATTAATGGCCCTTAGATCTCCCAAATTTTATCCTTCCAGTGCCTTACCCATGTTGGGTTTTACTTTGTCCTCAAAGAATTGGTAGCTTTGTCAAGGTCATAGATTCAACTACTTTGATACCATATGGTCCATAAACAATAGGCCTATGGCTCATTCGTCTCACTAACATAAATTGTCACTACATAATTGAAAGTGTGATGTCTCTACAATTACTCTCAAGTTGATATCATGCTTCTTGATATGAATTCATCAACCAAGATGAAATAACTCTATTCAAAACTAGTTGCAATGCTTGATTTACTTTATTGCAATGCCATGATTAATGCCAAACAATGGAAACAAGTCCAATTTTGTTATGCTAAACTTTGTCTCTAGAGTTTTGTCTCTCCATTGTGCATACACATCACTCAATGAACGATACCTCCAACCATTCCAAAATATATATTTACATATGTCCAAGCAATATGCAAACACTTCTCCCTATCACATCAATGACAAGAACCATGAGACAATTAGCATATGTCTTCACATATTGATAAGTATATGGTTGAAGGTAATAACTAAAGTGCACACATTGCTTATATCCATATGATGTAGGAGGTTTGAATAGGGAACTCATAGGCTGCGAGCAATTAGTCAACACACACACCTTGAGGGAAATTTACTTGTTTGCATGTTGGTATGCAAAAGATATGGTCGGTCAAAAGTTCAGGTCAAAGTCAAAAGTCAAAAGGACACATGTCATCTCTGTAAAGTCAGGGTGACATCGACATGACACATGATGATGTCAACAAGGACATGTGGCAACACCAGAATGTGTAACATGTCACCTGAAAATGGACTTTTTAGGGGTCCATTCGGACCAATACAATTTTGTCACGTGTCATATGTACAGATGACGTGGTAGGCCATACAATCAACATGGCACCACTGAAAGGGTGACACGTGGCCTCTGTACAGCCTACGTAGCAGACATGTGACAGTAAAGACAACCTATACGACATCACATGGTAGGCAAGTGATGTGGCATGATAGGTTGGCAACTGACTAGGAAATTTGTACAGTCCAAGTGGACCAATTGTTCGTCGAAACATGGCAAGGATAAGCCAATGAGAGGTTTCTGTGTGGCAACCTCCCATTGGCCATTAATGGCATGGTTTATCAAAATTTTCGGGGGTCAAACCCGTGACCTCCAAAAGCCTTACATCAAGCTCCATTACCATCGCGCCACCATATTGGCTCTTAACTACATTGGCCACAAGTTATATTTAAAGTTGTAAATTGTATTAAATGGGGTTTAAAAGGGTCGAGGCATAAATACCTTACCATATGATCACATGCAATGTATATAACCATGTCATATATTCGCGGGGGGGAGGGTGTTAAACCATATTCCAACGTATTAACATATGGTTATAACCATAAAACAATAATACATACCATATATAGGAGTTTGTGGGTTTTGAACCCCTAACCTCCCGCTAAAATTCCAACAATTTCGCAAACTATTGCCAACCAAAGCACCACCACTTATGGTTAATTATAACTACAGGGAATATTGTATTTAAACTCGTGCCAAAGAATTCCATAAGGTATGGGGTATGTGTTAGAATATATAATATGGTGTGCTCGTTTTACCACGACGATACCCTTGTCTCCCAACCACAGGCCGAAGCCTCCCTCTGAGCACCTTAACCTTGACCTGAGAATTCCTCCGGAAGCAAACCCTAGGCTAGATAGCCAAACAAAGAGCAGCGCATCTCTCCCCAAGGATAGCGCAACTCAAAAAGCTGATCAGATAGTCCAAACCCTAGCCAAGAGATATCCAAGCCAAATACTGAAACTTGTTGTTGTTGCCGCTGCACCTGCAACCCTCCTCCAAACCTGCGCACCAGCTACACCTGCAGTGAGCACCAACTGGGAAAACTGCAGTCCTGAGATGTGACAAATGAGAAACTGGCGCCCTGTATTTATAGTAATCCTTCCAGTTTGCTGGGGCCAACTTCTCCTTCTAGGTAGGTGTCTGTTCAGTATATTATTATTAATTTTGGCCAACTTCTTTTCTTGGAGGCTAATAGCCTAATATAAATTATATTCTTGAGCCGACAAGGCTTCTAGGGTTATTATCCAATTCATTAGGGTTTCTCTTGCTTCCCGGAGTCTTCTATTCTCGTCAGGTTCACATGTAGAGGTAAATACCTCCCG
>ML779783.1:114181-124868 GCA_009831015.1 Picea engelmannii
TTCTTTGAACTCTGGCTTCACGATCTTTCCTTTCACAATGTCCAACACTTTATTCTTAGCAAGGATGAGGTCAATCCTTGTCTTCCATGCTCTGAAGTTGGAGGCTCCTTCTAGCTTGTTCTCAGACTTCATAGAGTTCGTCACGGCTTGCTTGATTTGGTCAAACCCTAGATTTGACCAGAAATCCAAACTTCACGTCTTGGCCTTCAGAGTGTACCAGGAGATGCGCTGGGCTATGGCGCACTGATCTATCCGAAGATTAGTTCAATCTCGTCACTTAAGGTGTCTCAACAAGAGGTTTAGGGTTTCTGCAACTGCTTCTGCTAGTAACCCTAGCTGCAGTGCTTTTGGAAGTTGCTCCTGCTAGTAACCCTAGCGGCAGTTTCTCAATGAGCTCAATATCTAGCGGCTATGTTTCCTTCCAGCGTTTTAGGCTGACTGAAGGGGCGTGGGCCCATAACCCGTTAGAATATATAATATGGTGTGCTCGTTTTACCACGACGATACCCTCGTCTCCCAACCACAGGCCGAAGCCTCCCTCCGAGCACCTTAACCTTGACCTGAGAATTCCTCCGGAAGCAAACCCTAGGCTAGATAGCCAAACAAAGAGCAGCGCATCTCTCCCCAAGGATAGCGCAACTCAAAAAGCTGATCAGATAGTCCAAACCCTAGCCAAGAGATATCCAAGCCAAATACTGAAACTTGCTGCTGCTGCAGCTGCACCTGCAACCCTCCTCCAAACCTGCACACCAACTACACCTGCAGTGCGCACCAACTGGGAAAACTGCAGTCCTTAGATGTGACAAATGAGAAACTGGGGCCCTGTATTTATAGTAATCCTGCCAGTTTGTTGGGGCCGACTTCTCCTTCTGGGTAGGTGTCTGTTCAGTATATTATTATTAATTCTGGCCGACTTCTTCTCTTGGAGGCTAATAGCCTAATATAAATTATATTCTTGAGCTGACAAGGCTTCTAGGGTTATTATCTAATTCATTAGGGTTTCTCTTGCTTCCCGGAGTCTTCTATTCTCGTCAGGTTCACATGTAGAGGTAAATACCTCCCATAACTACCATAATATTAACAATATGGTTGAGGCACATGACCTTATTTATGTGCATGAACCCCGAGGTTTGCACAGAGCCTTATGTGCACACACTTCGAGATGGCATGGATTCTGAGGCTATATGGATTGCATAGATTTGCATGCAAGAGAATGAGCTAAGTTTGGCATTGCATAGAAAAACGTACCATGAGGTATATTAATAGTACCTAGGCAACTTTATACTCAATTTTCATGATTTTTTGTAAGGAGTATGAATTTGAGGTCTATTTTTTGATCAGAGGTCATTTGTAAAAGTCTTAGTCCAAATTTCCATTAATGGGCTTTTAGCGCATTGTTTTGCATGCCAAAAAGGGTGAAATTGAGCTAGTTCATAATTTGGTCAACTTTATAGTCAAATTTCTTAGAATTTCGCAAAGATTCTAATGGTGAACTCATTTTCTTGTTTTGAGTAGTGCAATTAAAGAGAGTCTATTAAAATGGCTTTTTGCAAGCCCATGTTGTAATGTAATTTGGTATTTTTGAGATGATGGAGAACAATCACACTGTCTAAAGGGACTTTGAAGATGAAGTAATATGTCATCCATATATGTAATTTGAGTTCTTTTATTTTTTGTCATGTCATCTCATCATTCTGCAAATTAATCATCAATTTATGAGTTTTCGATAAGAAGTACATCATCATTTTTTCTGCAAATCACCTCAATACGATCAAGAAATTATTCTTAATCAAGTTAGATGTTGCATGTATGTATTGTAAAGAAATAAGTGGTGTTTAAGGATTTTTAGATTAAGTGGTATCAGAGCTAGTTTTGACATGTATTTGCAAGTTGTCGATGTGATGAGTTCAGTTGGTGAATATTTTAAAGGATCTTATCAAGAGGATAAAATGAGTAAAGTTCTCATGAAGATGAGATTGCAGAAGAACATTAATTGGCAAATCCAGAAGGAGAGTTATGAGTTAAGAATGCAGTTGCAAGTTCTTGAGGAAGAGAAGCAGAGGTTGCAAGATTGACTAATATGTCATGAGGAATTCCATAAGGGTATTTTTCATGAGTTGGAAAGAAAGTTACAGATCAAAAATCAAGTAATGGCACCATTAGTCCCAATCCATGAAGATTGGAAGACTGAGAACGTAAAGTCTCCAATGCAAAAGGGACTACCTCTTTCAAAAGGCATGATCGAGAAAGATGACTCCTCATATTATTCGTTTTCCCGTCAAGATGGAGGATGTTAGAGGATAGATAAAGCAAGGAGAACTTTAGATGAAGAAGTCATTCATAAAGAATTAGTTTTACCTTCCAGTCCAGAGAAAGGTAACATGTGTAAGACATCTCCATGGAAATATGTTGACGCAAAAGGGGAAACGAGGACATTTTCCACTAATAACACTAGTAAATGGTTTATGTATCCATGTTCTTCTTGTGGAACTAGTAACCATGATGTGGAGAAGTGTTGAAGAAGACAGTCTGTGCAAGATAAGCCCTCCAAGAAGAAGGCTAAAGGTAAATATCATTTCTCAAAGAAAAGGAAAAGGGAGGATGATAAAAAGGGATCGTGGTTCCAAGATGGGAACAAGACACTCTACTCTTAATGTGGTAAGAGTTGACATCAGATCGAGAAGTGTTGTACACTTTACCCACACTTATGTCTGAAGCAGAACAAGAAATATGTAAAGGCACTTGGAAGAAGACAAGCAACAACTCCATATGAAGTTAATTGTCTTACTGACAAACTTGAGAAAGAATACTTCCTAATGGTTGGTCTTGGAAAAGTGATATATGAAGACAATGAGGAATGGCTCATGGAAAGTGGCTCATCTCGCCACATGAATGGGATGAGATCAATATTTCTGACTTTCTCAGAGTCCGACACAGATTGCTATATAGGATCTAGAACCAACATCAGACAAGTAATAAAAGGGTATTGATATGTAATATTCCAACTCGAGTCAAGAGGATTCATGGGAATAGAACATATGTTGTATGTTCCATATTTGATGGTAAACCTACTCTCAGTTGCGGCTTTTGAAGATGAAGGATGTGCAGTCACATTCCAGAATGACCAGGTACTTGTGTATTCAAGGGAGGCTACTCCATACATAGCAATAATGCTTGGTGTTCACAAAGAGAGATTATATAGGTTATTGGGAAGACCTATAGTTTGGTCTAATGGTTTCTTGGATTCAACATCAGATTTTGCATCATATTCAATGTCAGATTCGAGATCAACGTCAGAGGCGTTGTCAAAGGTGGGAAGTTGTGAGACTCCTCCCAGTACAATGGGAAGAATGAGTCCATAAGAAAACCATCTAAAGATTTCATTGTAAATATGTGTATTTGTAAATGTAATATGCATATGAAAATATGTCCTAAAGTGTATTAGAAGGTTTGTAAGCCACTCATTCTAAATCATAAGAGTGAGTGAAATTTCGTAAAATTTCTATATTTCCACCTTATATGTAGATAAGAGTGAGAGGAATTTTGTAAGAGAGTTTCTATATTGCCACCTTATATGTTGTTAAGAGTGAGAAGAATCTCGTTAAAAGGGATTTCTAGATAGCCACCTTACATATTTTTAGAAGTGAGAGAAATCTCATTATAAGGATTTCTATATAGTCGCTTCATTCCAAGTGACATGAATATTGCAAAAAGGATTTCTATATAGCCACTTTATTTTAGAGTGTAAGGAATCTCGTTATAAAGATTTATAAAGCCTTTCGACAACAGTATAGGCAAATGTATTGTCTTATTATCAACTAAAGGACTACATATGGATCGAATTGTCTAAGTCAACATTCTTTATTTTGAATAATCGAAGGTGAAGGAACAAAAGGATGCAAGTAATTAGAACATGTAGATCGGAAGTAGAAAGGGCATCAAAGTAATGCAATTTTTTTTAGAGCTGGTAAAGGAGAAATAATCCTCTTCATAAATAAGAGGCATATAAAGATGCATGCTATAAGCATCATTAAAATAATATGTCATGTTTTTGTATATGTATACCTTGAACAAAAGCAAATCAAGTACAAATCGTAACAGTACATATCAATTTGTTTTTCAAGACATGAGAGAAGTAATGGACAAGGAATTCATTCAAAGATTCCTAGAAATACATCAACAATACAGGAACAACGAGTCCAAAAGGGCAAGGCATAGATCAACATTCGACTTGGTTTCATATTGGTCGAGATAGACTATCTTCAACAGAGAAGGAGATGGGAGTGAATGTTGAATACAAGATTCAGGTATTGCAGAGATTCAATGAACATGAATTTTGTTGTCAGGGAATTTATGAGCTAGAACTGGAGCTATATTCTATTAGCAATAGTGTCATAGGCTAGAGTCAGAGCCAAGTTCTAGAGTAGTAGACAGAAGTACACTAGTCTAATACCTAATACCTAAGATCCAAGATGAAGACCAGATTTCAGAATATTCAATAAGATGGAAGAGTGAAGAAGTATCATCACTAAGTTGTTGAATATCTATACTTTTGGAGTTCCAAAAGTTCTTCAGTGGGAAGGTGTGATCCAGGAGGATCTAAGGAATGCTCACAGAGGCTTAAGAGAATTCAGAATGCTCACAGAGGTCCCACGGGATCCACAAAAGTTCAAAATTTGACCATCTCAAATGACCAATAAAAGGACCTCATTGCGTAGAGCTCGTCGATAGCTTTCCAACGGTATAAAAATCGTCTCAAACGGATTTTGTATGCAAAATATATGGCCGGTCAAAGTTCAAGTCAACTAGGTCAAAAGTCAAAAGGACACGTGTAATCTCCATACAATCAGTGTGACGTCAACATGACACGGGATGATATCAACAAGGAAACATGGAAACACTAGAATGTGCCATGTGTCACCCAAAAATGGACTTTTCAGGGGTCCATTTGGACCAATACAAATTTTCGACGTGTCATATGTACGGATGACGTCACAGGCTGTACAGTCCACACGACACCACTAAAAGGGTGACACGTGGCCTCTGTACAGACTATGTGGTAGACAGGTGGCAATAAGGACATCTTACAGGGCATCACGTGGCAGGTAGGTGATGTGGCATTATAGGTTGCCAGTTGACTAGGCAAGTCGTATAGTCCAAGTGGACCAATTGTTTGTTGACACATGGAAAGGATAAGCCAATGAGAGGCTGCCATGTGGAAACCTCCCATTGTCCATTAATGGTATGGTTTATCAAAAAAATTGGGAGTCGACAGGGGTCAAACCTGCGACCTCCCAAAGCCTTACATCAAGCTCCATTACCATTGTGCCACCATATTAACTCTTAACTACATTGGCCGTGAGTTATATTTAAAGTTGTAAATTTCATTAAATGGGGTTTAAAAGGGCCGAAGGACTAAGCCCTCAACCCATACCTTACCATATGATCACATGCAATGTATATAACCGTGTCATATATTCGTAAGGGGTTTAAACCATATTTCAATGTATTAACATATGGTTATAACCATATATATAACCGCAAAGCAAATTGAAGAAGCCTTTGAAGTAGTAATGATGTGTCCACTTGAAGAAGCCTCAAAGTGCCTTGAAGGAGCCTTGACATAAGTGTATATAACTCCAAAGTTCTCCCCTTATGGTGCAGCTTTTAAGCATGGCCCTCATGGGGTGAGATAACATGTGGTTGTTTCCACATGCCCACTTTGATTTGTACACAAATGGAGCCCACAAGATGTCCAAGATAAATATTACAATCCTACATATGTCCAATATAAAGATTGCAAGATGGAGATTGTTGAAAGTATTAATTTTTGGTCAATTTGGATACCCTATATTTGAGGCCATTTTTACCCTACATAACTAAATCAAACAAAAGCAAGAGTTACATGGTTGGAAATATTATTCTGATACCTTTCCAACAGTATATGGACGTCCCTCTAACTCCCTAGGAATGAGGAGATATGAGTTTTTTCGTCCGACAACCTGGCCAAAAAATTGAGGCCAGCTCAACTAATTTTTGGGGACATAATTACTATAAATACAGGATATAATTTCACATTTTTAGGGTAACCAACGAAGAGATCAAGTCTAAGGTGCACTCAAGGTGTTGGGGTGTCTTTCTGGTGTGTAAGGTAAGTCTAAGGGATTCTCTTTAGGTCTTTCTTATTCTCAAGGTATGTTATAAGTTTGTGATGTTGTCGTATGCACTACCGTGAGGTTGTGATGTTTTCGTATGCAATGCCTTGAAGTTGTGATGTTTTCATGAGTGGATGTTTCCGTTAGTGGACGTTGTCGTGAATATATGTTACCGTCAGTGGATGTTGTCGTCAGTGATTACATTATGGGAATGATGTTATGAGGCTTGCTAGGGTTTGAAGGATTGTCTACAGAATGAAGCATGCAAGTGAAGTCATATGTACTATGTGTATGAAGATATTGGATTGGTGATATATTCTTGAGTTGATGCTAAGTTGAGAATATTGGTGTCTTCATTCAACAGGTTGGTGCATGTGCTTTAGGGAGTGGGTGCTTCCTTCCAGTTGGAGTTGCTAAAGCCAGGGGGTTGGTGCCTCATTCTAGTTGGTGCTGGTAAAACAAGGAGTTGGAGCTTCCTTCAGGTTGGTGCATGTAAATCAGGGAGTTGGTGCCTCCTTCCAGTTGGTGCTGGAGAATCTTGGAAGTTGGTGCTTCCTATGAATGTAATCTTAACATGATATAAGAAAAACATTATGTGGTTTTCTCGCGTTTGGGTTTCCACTTAAATATCATTATGTTATGTGTATGTTTTTTTATGATGATGAATGACATTGTTAATGGTTAATGTTGACATAATGTGCTTACGGTTAAAAATGGTGAAAAGTGCTCGATACAGATTCACCCCCCACCACCCCCTCAAGTATTGGTGAATATTCCAACAATTGGTATCAGAGCGGGTTCCTTCAGGAACAGTCTAACCACCGGAAGGAAGATCATGGATATTCAAGAAGTTTACTCTGCAGATGGAGTTCCATTTTTCAATGGATCAATATTTTCTCATTGGGGCATAAGGATGAGAGCATTTTTATAGGCACATTGGTTTGAAATTTAGCAATCAGTATTAGATGGTTACACCACTCCAAAAGGCAAACCAAAGGGTGCAGCAACAAAGAAGCTACAAAAAGACAATGCAATGGCATTGAACATAATTTTAAGGGGCTTATCAGAGTCTGAAAAGAAAAGAAACAAAGTTGGAAATCATTCATTAGCTAAAGAGCTTTGGGATAAACTAGAAAACTACGGAAAGGAAGAAATGCAGGAATGCACATAAGATCAAAAGGAAGATACACCAAAGAAAGAAGCAATGCCAAAGAAAATGGATGACAACCCAAATAAACACATAGTTGGGGAATCAAATGAAGAAAAGGTGAAGGAAGTCAAATCAAGTAAGTATTCTTGTGGTGATAAATTAAATCCTTGTGACATTAGATGTACCTATGCAAATAAAATCAGTTTTGACAAAGATAAAGATGAAAGCAAAAGTCATGCCTCGGAAGAAGAAGATAATGATGAAGTAGAAGATGAAGTATACCTTGAAGGGGAACTAATTAGTGCTCTAGATGATTTGAGGAATGCAAGGGAGAAGAACAAAATGCTAATGGAACAACTGTAAAGGTATCAAGAAAATAATACATTTCTAGAAGAGAAGCTAAGGGAGACTAAAAAGATTGTCATTATTTTAAAGGCACAAGTAGAAGTGGCTAAGAAGACTAAAGAAACATTGACCAACTAATAACAAACCTGCAGAATGCTATGATTCAAATAGAAGAGGACAAGAAAATTGAAGAAGTCCTAAACAGTGAACTAAAAGAGAAGGAAGAAATATGTCGAGCAAAAGAACTTGAAATTGTTTCTCTAAGAGAAGAAGTGAAAATGATAGTTGCCACAAACTTGAAGTTTGAGAAGAGTTCATCAGCCTTAGAAGACATCCTTGATCAAAAAGTATCTCCCAGTGACAAGACAGGTACTGGGTATGACCACAAGCATAAACACATTGAAGAAGAAAAGAGTTTCAAACTACCTAGAAAGACTAAAGAAAGACCTAAAAGTCATACAAATGGTTCAAAGGATTCCAATAGCAGAGTAAAGATACCATGATCAATCAAGACATGACTAACAAGCATCTCAAAGACTTCCATTTCAAAAAAGACCCTTTGCTCCCAGGTATCAAAGTTTATTTCCAGGTTATTGTTTTTCTTACAATAATTTTGGACATAAGGTTATAGACTGTAGAGCTTATGCAAGAAATACTCAAGTAAGGAATAGAGGTATCTACAATAATGTTGAATCTTACAAATGCCACAACTATGGACACATATCTCATGATTGTAGAAGCATGAACAAGTCAGTGGAGAAGAAAACAAAAACAAGAAGAACAGGTCAATGGATAATTCTCAGAGGACACACTCGTAGGAGTTTTAGAGATGAGTAACAATGATAAATATGCAATCAAAGAGGAAGATGCCAGGATTACAAATGATGATCCTACAATAGAGAAACATTATACATTATTCTAAGCAATTTGGTATAGAGACTCCTAGTATCATGGATAATGTTGAGGGGGAGTCTAAGTAGCAGGCATGGAAGACCAAAGAAAGGACAACAAAGGATTGTATAGAGTAGAAGACAATGGATTGGTAAATCATACAAGAGCACATGGGGAGCTACTTCATAAAGCTTCAAGAAATGGCCCAGTCTAAGGGGGAGTATTGTCGAAAAGGAAAGATTCTCACAAATATAACATTACAGTCAAAAGAAGGAACCATTGATGACAGAGGGAGCATCAAAATGAGTTAAATGAAAGTGGATGAAATCATGAAGACAAGAGGAGCAATAGAATAAGAAAGAGAATCATGAAATCCCAGAGAAGGAGAAACTCTTTATCATGGATGTCAAAGGGGAGAGAAACAAATTGTTGGTGATACAAGGGAGTCACGTGATAAAAAAAAATGATCCCTTTCCATTGATGTCAAAGGGGGAGAGAAACAAAGTGATGGATAGAGTGAGAAAGGTGATGGATAGAGTGAGCATGCATCACTGCAAAAGGAAAAAGGTGTTGCCATCAATGAAAAAGGAGGAGATTGTTGAGAAAATGTTGGTATTGATGTCAAAGTGGCAGTGATGATGACGATGTGGCAGTAATGATAAGGATGTAACAATGATGATGATGATGATGATGATGATGATGATGTGGCAATGAAAAGGGAGATTGTTTGAGTATTGAATCCATGAAGCCAATCGAAGAAGCCTTGAAGCCATGAATCCAAGTAGAGAAGCCTTGAAGCCATGCAACCAAGTAAATAAGCCTTGATATTGATTGAATCCATCAAGCCAAGTGAATAAGCCTTGAAGCCATGAAGCCAAGTGAAGAAGCCTTGAAGCCACAAAGCCAAGTAAAGAAGCCTCAAACCCATGAATCCAAGATAAGAAGGCTTGAATACATGTTGATGAAGCCTTGAGAAGTCAAAATGCAGTATTCAAGCCATGAGGACAAGTCAAAGTCAAAGAAAATTGAAGAAGCCCCCAAAGTAGTAATGATGTGTCCAGTTGAAGAAGCCTTGAAGTGCCTTGAAGGAGCCTTGACATTAGTGTATATAACTCCAAAGTGGTCCCCTTATGACATAGATTTTAAGCATGGCCTTCATGGGATGAGATAACATCTGGTTGTTTCCACATGCCCACTTTGAGTTTTACACAAATGGAGCCCATAAGATATCTAAGATAAATATTACAATCCTACAAATGTCCAAGATAAAGATTGCAAGATGGAGATTGTTGAAAGTATTAATTTTTGGTCAATTTGGATACCCAATATTTGAGGGAATTTTACCCTATATAACTAACTAAAATGGAAGCACATGTTACACTGTTAGAAATCTTATTCCGAGACCTTTCCAATGGTATATGGAAGTCCATCTAAATCCCTAGGAATGAGGAGATATGAGTTTTTCCGTTCGACAACTCAACCAAAAAATTGAAGTCGACTCAACTATTTTTGGGGACATAATTACTATAAATATATGATATAATTTCACATTTTTAGGGTAACCAACGAAGATATCAAGTATGAGGTGCGCTCAAGGTGTTGGGATGTCTTTTTGGTGTGCAAGAGAAGTCTAAGGGATTCTCTTAAGGTCTTTCTTATTCTCAAGGTATAATACAAGGTTGTGATGTTGTCGAAAGGTTGTGAGGTTGTGATGTTGCTATATGCTCTGCCTTGAAGTTGTGATGTTGTCGTGATGTTTCCATGAGTTGATGTTTTTGTTAGTGGGCATTGTCTTGAATGTATGTTATTGTCAGTGGATGTTGTCTTGAATGTATGTTATTGTTAGTGGATGTTTTCGTCAATGATTACATTATGGGAACAATGCTATGAGGCTTACCAGGGTTCGAAGGATTGTCTACGGAATGAAGCATGGAGGTGAAGTCAAAAGTAGTCTATGTATGAAGATATTGGATTGGTGATATCTTATTGAGCTGGTGCTCATTTTAGAATATTGGTATCTTCATTCAACAAGTTGGTGCATGTGCTTTAGGGAGTGGGTGCTTCCTTCCAGTTGGAGTTGGTAAATCTAGGGGGTTGGTGCCTCCTTCCAGTCAATGTTGTTAAATCGGGGAGTTGGAGATTCCTT
>ML779783.1:149046-161686 GCA_009831015.1 Picea engelmannii
TGGGCTCCTCCTCTTCTTTTGTCCTCCAACTGCTGTAGCATGAATTTCTCCTGAAGCTTGAGGCAAAGCTAAAGGGTTGGGACAATAATGGACTTGGCAATTTGGCAGAGTTTCTTTGCTATGATTTTTTCCTTCTTGAATAGTACCCCTACCCCTCCTTTTATAGGCTAGAAGGAGCTAGGGTTTTAGGCGAACTCTCGGCCATGCATGGCGAAGAGTTCCAGTTAACTGACAAAAAGCCTCGTGTCCCGGCGGAAACTTTCCTGATTTTTTGCTTTGTCAGGTACCCGCGGGCTGTAGTGGGTTAGCCCGCGGATACCCGCATGCAGTAGAAGGTCAGCAAGCGGTCCCCCGCGCCCAGTGAGAGGTTAGGGCGTGGATTGCTTGTTTTAATTGGTTTCAAGGTTTTATTTGGCATGGCTTTGGCTAGGAAGAGGCATGAGTTGGCCTGATGCCAAGTAAACCTGTGTAGTGCATTTTAGGGTTATAACATCTTCGGATCCATTTGTTAAAGGGATTTGCGCCAGAAGCAAATTGCCCAAGTTCAACAAGCTATGGGAAGATTGCACCCAAGAGGAATCCATGTTGATATCCAATTCACAAAAGACTAATGATGATGAAAATCAAGCACTTTCTGCTGAAGTGAGGAAAAGGAAAGAAAGGAAAGAAGGTAGTCCGAAGAAATCTAAGAGACCAGGTTATAAGAAGGATGAGACAAAGATCATATGCTACAATTTCAAGGAGATGGGACATTATGCTGCACAATGTCCTCCTAAAGATGAAAAGGGAAAGAAGAAGCACCATGCACATGCAACAGATACTGAAGAGCATAAGTCAAAGGATGAAGAGTATGTATTTTAGCTAGTGGTGCTTCCAAGCACATGACCAAGGAAACTATAGAAGACAAATCAAGTGGGACAACAACAACTAAACTCCAGGTTTGCATATCAGGTTTGATATTTTATATTGTTGCAGTTTAAGTAAGTGTTGTAACTAGAATATCAGTCTTTAGAATTATATTATTGTTATTGCTATTGCTATTTCAATAACACTTGATTATTGTTGATATGATTACCATTAAGTAAATTCTCATATTAATAATGCACTTGTTTACAAGATAAATTGATCTCCTCTAAGAGATGTTCTTGTTTGTTGACCTTGTTCCAGGCATATTATCTTGTAAATTCCATGGAAGTTACCATGGAGATATTATTGTTCGTGTTTCTTGTTCTAGGCAGGTCATAGGTGATAACTCTGAGAGGTAGCTATAATGAAAGTCACATGAGGAAACATATTAGATGGCTCTAGTTGAGACATGGAGTAGACTATCCTGACATAGAAGAAAAGGATGAAGTCAGAACCTTCTGACAAGAAGGATACTTTTGCGAGATACAGAGTATTTCACATGGAGATTGATTGTAAGGAGTAGAAGGCTCTAAATATGACTGTACAGATCCCTCTAGTTCAGTTGATCACTCTTCAGATCATCGAGAAGAGTTAGTAGAGCTAGAAGGGCCTACCCAAAATCATTGTAGTGACCAGGAAGAGACTAGCATGGTCCCGTGATACTTTGCATGATGCAAAGGGGATACAAATATATGCCATTAATGAGCCATATCATGAAGAGGAGCAGATGGCTCCACCAATGGTGAGGCAGGAAACCCCACCAAGTACCAGCTCAAAAGGAGCTAGAGTTCATAGGGAGTCAAACCTCAGGATCCAGTAGGGAGGAGCAGCCTCCCCAGGATTGGAGATCATACTTCAGAGGAGGTCAACACATGCAGAGGGAGAAGATGGCTCTGGAGATTATATAGACTCAAAGAGATTCAATGGCTTAGATACTTTCATTTAGAAAGTATTCCTCCTCATATTTGGATGGGAAAAAGAGACTTCGTCCAAGACTGACAGAGAAGTGCCATGAGTTGAGGAGGCTAGATTGAAGCATCTGAGGCTTCGAGGATATATGAGACCTCCTGGGAAGATTCTCCTTTTTCAGTGACATAGGAGGAAGCCAGTCAGAAGGACTGGGATATGGATTTTTCCTTGGTTCTGAGACCAGAAGGGAAGTTAGTGGTGACTTCCAAGTTGATCTAGAAGATCAAGCATGTTGTAGATGGAAGCATAGAGATGTACAAAGCTTGATTTGTGGCCAGAGGATTCTCCCAACAAGAGGGAGAATATTATGACAAGACACTTGCTCCAGTAGCCAGAAGAAGTGTACATAGAGTAGCCACAAAGATAAATGAGAAGGAGTCTCAGTTTTGCAGATTGGAGGAAGTTGTGTACGAGCTTAAGCACGCACCCATGGCATGATATGCAAGATCTAACAGTGATTTGATGAGCTTGGGGATGGTTTCCCATTGATCCTATATGTGGATTTCTTGGTTCTTATAGGGGATGAGAAGCTCAAAGATGGGTGCAAGAGGGAGCTCACTTAAGAGTTTGAGATGAAGGATCTAGGTCTGATGCATTACTTATTAGGATTGGAAGTGTGGCAGAGGCAAGATGATATTTTCCTTAGCCAAGGAAAATATACTGTTGATATCCTGTAGAGATTCAAGATTATGGACTACAAGTCCATGGCCACACCTATGATGATAAATATGAAGCTCATGAGTGATTCATATTCAAATTTGGTGGATTCCACAATGTACAAACAATTGATCAGATCCTTGATGTACCTGGTTAACACCAAGCTAAACATATGTTTTGTAGTGAATTCCTTGAGTCAGTACATGGTTGAACCTAGACATGTACATTGGATGGCAACAAAACATATGTTGAGGTACCTGCATGGTATGATTGGATATGGATTGAGATATGTCTCGGGTGGAGATGTGAAGCTGGAAGGATATACAGACTCTCACTGGGTAGGGAGTGCAGTGGATCAAAATAATACTTTTGGATGTTGCTTCAGTCTGGAATCATGTATGATCTCATGGTTGAGCAGGAAGAAGACATCAGTGGCACTCAGTATAGAAGAGGTAGAGTATATCACGTCTAGTGTACAAATTCGTGAAGCAATGTGGCTCTAGAAGTTGCTTGCAGGGATATTTGATCTAGAATTGGAGCCAACTTTGATACATTGTGATAATCAAAGTTGTGTAAGGATTTCAAAGAACCCTGCCTTTCATGACAAGTCAAAGCACATAGAGATGAAATATAATTACATCTGAGACATGGTGCAGAGAGGAGATATAGATATCTAATACGTATCCATGAATGAGCAGATAACTCGCATTCTCACCTAGCCTTTGTCTAGAGTGAAGTATGAGTACTTCAGAGAAAAGTTTGGCGTGATGCAGAATGTCCACCCTCGTTGAGAGGGAGGTGTGTTGTTTCTCCTCCTTCTGGCTAACCCCTTTGGCCAAGGGTTCCCTAGATCAGTCATGTGAGGTGACTGAGGGGGTAATGCACTGCCAGACCTAATGAGATAAGAAACATTACACACATAGTCATGAGTGATATGGGAGTAGCTTTGTGGTACTAGATGAGACTAGAACTATGGATGATGGCATCGTAGTAGCTATGTGCTACTGGATGATTGTTGCATAGTTATAGATACATCAACTATGACTATGGATGATGGTATAGTAGTAGTCGTGTGCTACTAGTTGATTGTTGCATAGCCATAGGGATTGCAGAGTATGATTATGGATGATAGCATGGTAGTAGTTATGTGCTACTAGTTGATTGTTGCATAATCATAGAGACTGTTGGACTGCATGGTGGTGGCTTGTATAGCTATCAATTGATTGCATGATACAGACATTATGTCTCTGGACAATAGTTGTGTGCTACTTGGAGTGGTTGTGTACCACTAGATAGTAGTTGTGTATTACTATGGATCGACACAGTCATGTTCTATTGGCCGGCATTGTAGTAGTTGTGCGCTACTAGCTGATTGCCATGGAGACTACTAGTTCACATTGGGAGTAGTTGTGTGCTACTTCATTGCAGGGACTGTGACAAATGATTCGAGCTACCAATGGAATTGTGGTAGATCTGTGCTACCAGTTGATTGTAAAGTAGTCAGTGGACTACTAGATGAAGACATCGTGAAAGATACCTCCATATCTAAGAGGGAGTGTTAATGTTTTGGTAGCTATGGGAGGTACTTTCCCTCCTAGGTGACCTTTCTTAGACGAGAAGAATATTTTGGAAGCAAGAGAACCATTGAACATATGTGGAAATACCCTAGAAGAGAAGTCAACCCAGAAGAATAAAGAACAAAAAAGTGACACCTTCCCATAAGAGAAGTTGGCCTAGTAAAAAGGATAGGAAGACTATAAATAGGAGGTGCCTTAGCTCACTTTGACACATTCACTCACACTCTTTCATCTACACAAAAGTAAGGTGAAAGTTTGAGGAAGGTGACGTAGCAGCTGCAGTGGAAGAGATTCTTTGTGTTCAATCTTTCTGGTATTTCTCTCTTGTGCGCTACTCTCAGAAACGTTGCGCTACCTTGGTATTGTGTTGTTTCTGCAGCTAGGGTGGTATTTCTTGTTGTATCTTGATCTAGCCTTTATGCAACGATTTATCGGTTGGTTCATGATTGGACTTTCTTTGTGAACGAAATATGTCTAAGAAAGGTTGTTGGGTTTTCCCCCCATTTGGGGTTTTCCCACGATAAATATCTTATGTTCTTTTGTCTCTTATTTATGTTGTTATTGCTTAGTACATGATATATAAGTTAATGGTAAATAAGTAAAAGAAAATTGGTAACTCTAATGCTCTATAAATAAAGACAAATCTAACAGTTATGAGCCTCTATAATAGTGTAAGGTTGTAATGCTTCTGACTATAAGTCTAATTTTGTCATATGTCTAAGGTATAAAGGATGCACATGACGCAATATATTGTAACTCTAGGGAATTATTTAAAGAGGACACGAGACTCTGTTGTTGTTGAGTATAGTTTTCTTAATGGAATGGAAAGAATAATAAAGCTGCAACAATTCTGATCTATCACGTGTCACTCATGTGCTATTTGAATATATGTGTGTATTGTTTTACATATTAATAATGATAAGTTGTCGTTAATGGAGTGTATGTATGTCAACCTGGATGGATCCTTGTGTATTTAGTCCTTCATCCTTGTCATAAGACCAGACAATACTTGTGATCCTCATTGCATCTCGGGCGAGACCTTCTTCCGCCTTGGATGAAGATTGATATGTTGATGTTTTTGGGTTTTTGTTGGTCAACTATGGATGAACCCTGGGTCTAAACTCCCCAGCATTAAGAAGGACGTGTGCAAGCATGAAATGACCCAAAAAAGTGGTTTCATTGTCGATACCTGAAATTCTTGTATTGGAAGATGAAGGCACGAGATGAGGTGGTATCCATCTCGGGAGGAAATTCAACACTGGCTAACTGCAAAGGAGCATGACTTTTCCTTATGATAAACTCAGGGTCTGAGAGTGAATGTGAAGAGATGGAAAGATAAGTATATTTACACTGATATGCACGAGATATTCTTTGTTGAATTCCCTTGTTTTTTGTATGAATGGATGAAAAGGAAAATTGCTACGAATTCTTCCTTGTGGCCTCTAGATCCATTGGTTTGGGATCAAGTCATACATTATAGGCTGAAGGCATTGGATAATAAGTGGAATCAAGCCATTGATTTATTGTTTACTCAAGTAAAGGAGGGATATATTATTGAATTTTCTATGGAGTACAGTGATACTTTCAGTGAGGCTGAAAGAAAATTCGCAGAAGGTATGAGAAAACGAATGTTGGAATAAATCCCACTCTGGATCAAGATGATGTTCATGGAGAAAGGGAGGATGTGCATAGAGCCCAACAAGATGGTTGAGTAGAATCCCTTGGCGCTTGGGGGGTGAAAATATGGGGGCAAATGAGAGAGGAGATGGATCCATTGAGGAGGATCCAGAAGTTGCTAGAATGAGGTGAGGAATGGAATGGACCTATAGGAGAGGAGGAGACAAATAAATGAGAGATATGCAAGAAGATTTGAGCTAAGAAGGAAAGTAGAACAAAAGAGTGGAAGGAAGTTAGCCAGGGATGCACAACAAGGGGTCAAGCCCATGATGAAGAGAAAAGAAATAACACCTAGAGGTAATGCGGGAGAGCGTGTTGTACCAGAGAGGAGCATAGATGAGGATAGGCCCACAAAGAGCTGTGGCATTGAGGATAGGGTGTCTAGTGGGGATACCCATAGTAGTAGTAGTCCCAAGGGCCTAGGTGATGAATTCCAAGCCCCTTGGATGTTGTAGAGTGTAACAACCTCAAAGGAAGATGACGTGCAATGTAGAAGCGCATGAGGACAAAGGGAATATGGAGGCTTCCCTAGTGGTGGGGGAGAAGAGTAGGTGATTGTAGATGGTCTTGCATTGCTGTAAGTAGGAAACTCTCTGCATCCCTTCATAAGAAATGTTAGAAGGAGATGGAGTTACCCCTCCTTTGAACCACCCCCCTTATGTGTTTGTAATCAAGTAGAAAGAACAATTGATAGCGAGGATATTGGAATAGGAGAAAGAGGAGAATAAAGAGTAGAAGTAGATATAGGAGAAGATATGAGTGAAGAAGAGGGTGAAGTCAGTGTTACTTTACCAAGAAGAGTACCAGTATTGAGGAGTTTGACACCCAACAACCAGATAAGAAGATTTAGTTCGAGGTTGACGATGGAAAATCATGATAGCACCCTGAGACTACCCGTGTTCCATGGAACTGGCAAGGATGATTTATAACAAAATTGGTGCATGGGCAAAGTAATATGCTCTATGAAGAGGATCATTGACGAGGCAACAAAGATTGTGCAGCTGGAAACCATGTTCAGGGACAGAGCCTTGACATGGTATGTGAAGTACAAGGCCACGACGTCAATGGGACAGGCGAGGTCCCTGAAAAAGATTAAGAGAGACCTACTTAAGGAGCTTCAAGTGCCTTAGGAAAAGTCTCAATGTATCACGAAGATCAAGGAGATCAAGCAAGAAGAAGGAGAAACCATGTGGGATTATGACTAGTGCTTCAAGATTTTGTTGGATAGGCTCACGTTCCAAATTTAGGACATACAACATAGAAAATGGTTTATTGCAGGATTGCTCCCCAATATCTGAGTCCTGCTTACCCAACAAAAGATGATGACTCAAGTGGAGGCAGTAGAATTTGCAATGCGCCTAAAATCTACACCAGGAGGGGTAGACACATTGGCAGGATTAGTGCAGGTGCAGTCACAATTGTCCAATCTGATGATGCAGTTGCAAGATATGGCTAATACAAAAGTGATGCATGAGCACGTATGGTGTACCACATACCGATATAAGGGACATCGCAGTGATGAGTGTCATGTACTTCTGAATTATGTAGCAACGGGAGCACTAAGTCCATTTCCAACTAGATAGGCAGAGTGGTGTGCGATCTGCAGACAATGGAGACATGTACCACCCTGCTTCTCAACTTTGGAGAAATATCATAAGATGCACCATACTCCACTGTGTGAGTTCTGTAAATTCGTGGGACATGATATCAATAATTGTTGGTTACTCCAACTAATGAAAGACAATACCCGTGATGCATTTTGGGTACAAGAAGAACATAAGGGTGGTGATCTTGGTGGTGCTGAGAGAGGTGGGTACCAAGGAGGCCCTATAGGTGAATATGGGCACAGTCACGGTTGAGGATATGGAAGAGGGGGAGATAGATCCCCCACTTGTTTCAATTGTGGAGAAATTGGTCATGTATCAAGGTTTTGTACCAAAACACGTGTGCTTTGCACATACTACCACAGTCCTGAGCATGTCACAAAGGACTATCCCGACTTAGTGAAGAAGTGAGAAGAAAAGAAGACGCATTGCAATATGGTGCATGTGGAGCCACGATGAAATAAGAATAATGATGAGGAGGTCGGTGTTCGGGTAGTAACCCGAGGGGGAGCAAAGATAGCAATGTAATTTGAGCATGGTGAGAGCTTAGGTTAGAGGTTGGAGGGAAAGAAAAGGAAGGCAACACAACCCCATCCTAAGTTCGACTCTTCCCAAAAAAACCAGTTTCAACACGACTCGTAGAGAGGCATTGAAGAAGAAAGAGTGTGCGAAGAATTGCAACACGCAAAACAAAGATCACTTAAGGAAGCTTGAATCCACAAATAAGTACAATGAGTGACATAAAAGTTGCTTGAGGATGCCCGGATTCATTAAGAAGTACAAAGGACAACCCAAAGGTCACAAGAAGAGGCTCGTGCCCGAGAAGAGCTCCAGCTCACGATGCACGGATCATTGGAGGAGGCTCGTATGCATGAGGAGATGCAACACGCAACACAAAGGTCAATGCAAGATGTGTGTAGACAAGAAGAGTTGCGACATGTCGAGCAAATATAAATCGAGGAACATCAACTTGAGGAGTTGAAGTGTGCATTGCGCTAAGAAGCATTGTGCGACTTGGGTTGCGAGATAGACACTAAATATCAAGTAAGTAATTTCTTACGTTTTTATTTGAGGTTACTTAATGATCCTGATGTTGCGAGGAAGTTAACCCATATGCTAGCCACTTGTATAGGGAAGGAGCTGGAAGATAGGACTATATCAATGCCCCTCTTACAAAGGGAGGTATGCCATATCAACACGCAGAAGCACACTGGCAGAGAGTTCAAAATAATAGTTGAGCTTGGTGGGTATGATATGGATGGAGTCATGTTGTATGTGGGATCCGACTTGAATATTCTAATTAATGAGATTTCCGTGGTTGGGATTTTCAGAAGTGATCGGATTCACCATAGTTTTGTCAATAGATCATCGACATTTCAAATCCAAATCAGGATCCATATTCGGGACATGAAGCCGAAGAGATAATGGGAGTTGATGGGGAAGTCGAGTCTAGTCTAGTCGCCCATCCAAATGCAGTTGGAAAATCGGTACAAGATCTACCCTTCAGGCCGACTGGAGAAAATTGAGGTGAATATATAAGGGATGAAGACAAAGGTTGACTTTGAGGTCATAGAGATGATGTATGACTCTGATCCATACCCTGCATTACTTGGAATTGACTGGGCCTTTGATAAAAATGTAGTGTTGAATTTGAAAAAGAGGTAGATGTCATTTGAGACAGATACCCTCCACGTGGTTTCCCCTCTAGATCCTTATGGAGGGGATAGATGCAATGAGTCAGTGGATGAGGATGCACAAAGCTTGATTATTGAAAACATTTATAAGATCACTAGGCGGAAGGAGAATTACATCAACCCCATAACAGATGGAGAGTTGAGTTGGAGAAGTGTTAAGTCTTATGACACAGATTATGAAAATGTGATGGAAATGTGGCAAAACAAGTTGTACAAAGTTTCCACAAGGAGATGTGCACATATTACCACCAAGGTACATGAGGAAGAATTTGAATTCTACCAATTTGATAAGACATATCCGGTGGATGCATTTCTATCCTGGATACAAGCTATTCTCGAACACCACCGCATTCGTGCCCTCAATATTATGCTCACAGTAATTTATGCGTGATGGTGGGCAGTGCATTTAGAACGTTGTCGTGAATGGGAAGCTTTAGAAGCATCTATGCAGGAAAGGTTCATACCAAATATGGATATTCACTATTACATGTGTTCTTATGAATGACGGTGGATATCTAAGCGATGACACGGGGCATGCAACCGACGCGCAAGGACCTCACAAATATTACCTAGAAAGAAGTTTGTTCCCCTAGTTTCTCGATTTCCTACGTGACACGAAAAGGAGCCAGACACACGAAGAATGAGCTTCTCTACTCATTCTGGAGAAAAAGAACGAAGAATTGCTCGTTCAATCCATCCTCACCCCCCCATTTATACAATAAACAACTTCAACAAGAACAAAGAAATAGGGGGGAGTCTATGGATGGCAGTGGACCCAGGAAGGTCCAACCTGATGTCACAATGGATACAACTTACTGGATGGAAGCACATGAAGAGGTGTTGCAGTCCACTAGGGATCGCTGCACTCACTCAGTAATAGATGAATTCTTGCAGGGGTGGACAGGAAACATGTGAAACACCCCCATACAATAAGACTTGCACATGTACGAAGACTTCACTGTCACACTTAAATTTCTATGGTCCTAGTATTTTCATGTAGGAAGGACATGATGTGTCCATTGTATGATCATTAAAGAAGAATTTAATGAGACAGAAACCAATAATAATTGTTAACATCCCACCTGGAGATATTGCATGATCGAAGGTCAAGTCGGAAGCCATGTCCCATGAATGCAAAAGTGCTACTTTATCTAGAAAATTGGGAACGTCAGCGGGGGTACCTCATGAAACCTCTAATCATTTATGATTTTCCAAAACAATGAGGATGAATGTTATCGAGAGGGCCGACAATCACTGTACAACACACTGAGTTCTTAATGACTCCCTGCAAGCCTCCTTGTTCTATCGCCATACCCGCATGACTAATTTCCTTTGTCCTAATCAATGCGTGGCCAACTTGATGTCGTCTTTCATATTTCTATAAGAAGGCGTCCAAAATTTCTATTTAAGAGGACCAACAGTAGTGAAAGAAAGCACCAATATAAATTCTTTGCCAATATGTCGAACCCAACCATAGCAATTGAAATGGCTTCATCTAACAGACTCGAGGGCCACCATAAAGCTAGGGTTTCCCATGATCGATCGCCAGTCGAGTCGCCCTTTCCCTGACATGTGAATTTCATGGGATACTGGATATACAAGGTGTAAGATGTGCAGTTTATTGACTATGACGTCCAAGACCCTGGTCACTTCCTCACCCTAGCCTTCCACAATTATGCACAAATCGTTCACAGTGCAGACGGTCAGCCAACAGTGCTCATCGAAGAGTGCGCCAAACCCCTTCACCAGGCCAACATTATTTCTTTAATTGAATGCCTTCATTTTGGGCATAGTAGGGTGGTGACCCTCTGTGTCCACTTTTTACTTACCCGCCTACACGGGGGGTACTTGTGGCTGGGGGGGAAGTATCTAGTCGATGAAGAAACACTATAACATGCTATAGGCCTATCCATGCATGGTGATGAGCCATAAAAATCCTTAGTCGTTAACGATGATGCACAACATGAAATCTATGACACCTATAGTACATGCCATGGTAGGTGTGGGGTACTCATTTTAGAGATCAACACCCAATGGTTCGATTTGCTACGTAGTTGATAGCTTGTAAAATCCTTCACAATTGTACAAAGGAGAGTTCCCATTTGGGGTACCTGTTGCAGTTGAGTGTTGTGTAGACGATCTTCAAATGTCCTAGGATCAGTATGTAATGAACGAGTTCATCGATGATTTCTCAGACGCCTAGAATTCCATGAAATATTTTCATTATAGCTGGATTCTACTTCTTCTTGCTATGGTGCTTTGGCATCCCCCTCGGGGTTTTGAATGACCTATTGGGAGTAGGAATTCCTTTGAAGCCCCCAATTCCTTCAATTGCATGAGAGAAGGGATCCTTCCCCCAAAAAGTCCCAGGACAAGCTTTTTCAAGACTGGTACCAGCAACCGACTCAGGCAATTGCTTCGCAAGTGCGTATCCCACACCCCCTTATCAAAAGGTACGTTGCCTACCTTCTATTTGAATGTAATTTTCATAACATGTTTATCTATCCCAGTGACTACGAGGGGGTTTCAATGGCATTACTCCCATTCTGCATCATGAAAGAGGACATCTAACAAGGAATTTTCCAATAGCCCGCCCATCTACAACCACTTCTTGCCAAAGAAATAGGCACTCTTGAGACGCGCACTAAGCGTAGTCAATACTTCCAAGGGGTTGACGCTGCGCTACTGTAGTTGCAACGCACGGTCCCCCTACTGGGGGATCCCAACATGACACCACAGTTAAGTTCCCTCAGAACCCACATTTTACGCAACAACAAACAAATTCCACCCCAGTCGATACAAAATGTCAACGAATTGGTCCCACATGCCGCAATACCAACCCCTCAACACCGTTGGGTTCTACTAATATAGCACTAGGCATCACAACATTGATAGACACGCTCCAACAACAATTATTTCTCCAACAACAATTATTGCTCCAACAACAAATAAATACAAAGGTTATTTGTAATGTGGAAGGCTATGTGTGTCATTATGAAAGATATTGGAATGGAGTATTGGGCTATTGATGCATGTTCAAATGATCATATTATATAGTATGGGCAATATGTATAAAAAAAAAAATGCCCACAATGTCAAATCAATAGATATCAAACCGATCAAGTAACAAAAAAGGTGTCTCACAAGGTTCTTCTTCATATTTCGATAATTCCACGTTTGCAACGATTTTCAGGTGCCAAAGCATTGCATAGTTAATGGATTACCATGCACAACACAAAAGTTAAGATTGTGTTCTTCGAATGCCTGCAGATGGTTTTGCATTTAGGAACATCGAAGAAAGATGGCCAATTTTTAAAGAAGAACCTCGCAATGTTAGGCTTTCATTAGTAGTTGATGGTGTCAATCCATTTGGTGAGCTCAGGTCTATTTACTCATTGTGGCCTATTTTTGTTAGAAACAACAACCTTCCTCCTTGGACGTCAATAAAGAGGGAGCACACAATGTTGGCAATGATTGTTCCAGGTATTTTTTTACAAAATTGTTTTGAACGTTGTATTTCGTTTTTCTTATTCATTGCATAATTATATATATATAT
>ML779783.1:161872-205394 GCA_009831015.1 Picea engelmannii
GCACTTCCTCCCTAAGAACCATATGTATCGAACTATAGAAAAAAATATTTTCAATTTGAAAGAAGAGACTGGAATAAAACCATGAAGAATGACACCTCACCTATGGAAGTTAGAATATAATAGAAGTCGTCAAGGTAAGCATTTAGTCTATGTGTCATATATATTAATGTTTTACAATTTTAATTTGTATTGAATTTTGTTTATTCTATCTAACAATTATTGTTGTAATATCATTAATTATTTTTCATAAATGTCGTCAAAGCATTAATGGGCTTCCACGAAGAATGAAAAGTTACCCTATACTATTCAATAGGTTTCCCTACTATGAGCACCTAGAAATAGCTCATCTGTTTGATACAATGCTTATCGGGAATAATGTAACAAAAACATTGTGGAGAACCGTAGGAAGGAGTGACAAAGAAAAAATTGTCAAAATTTGTACTAACATTTAGGAAGCCAATCATGCACTGCAAAATGTGATTTATTCAAATAGCAATGGACACCGAAATATTCTTCCATGTTATTTACAGAGCAGGAAAGCAATGTTGTAAAAGAGGTCATTCGGAAAATCAAATTTCCCACGGGATTTGCTTCAAACATAAAGAATATCTTAACGAAGAAAGGTGAATTTGGTGAGGTGAAAACTTATGACTAACATACCTTCATTAAGGTAATTATTTTGGTAGATTTCTTTATTGGTAAACATATGAATTTTTGGTATTATAATATGGTTTTATTTTCCTAAAAATTGATGATCCCTTTGTTTTTACAGTATGTTCTACCTCTATCTCTCCCTGACAGCTTTGACAACAATGTAAAACAAATTATATATGATCTTGGAAAATACATGAAGTAAATGTTAATGATTTATATGCAAAATCGTTGTTTCTCAACTTGTCGACATCTATTTTACTTTCAATGTATATACGTTGTTGTTGAAACCTATGATTTTATTTGTTATATCATGTGTAGGTGGTTGTCATCTAAATAAATCCACAAAGAAGATACAAAATATTGGAGGAGAGAAATTCCTCAGCTAATGTGAGAAATGCAAAAGTATCTACCTTCGACATTTTTCAATGCACAAGAACACTACCTCATACACCAACTTGAGGAGATTGAAATGTGTGGACCTGTGCACACAAGGTTAGTGTGGATGGTGGGGAGGCACTTGAAGTCATTGAAGGATTTTGTTATATAAAGAGAATGTTCTGAGGGATGTATGGTGGAGGGCCATATGGTATATCAATCTTTGGTGTATATTGGTTAGTATCTTCCTAAATTAGCAACAAAAATCATGAAGGTGCCTCGGATTTGGGATGTCAATTCCATTAACAAATTTGAAGGGGAGGTCCTGGTTGTGAAAGGTAGAACGAGGAAAGTGAAAGGTAATTAGATGGTAGAGAACTAGAATACTTTGCATTAATATTGATTTATTTATATATTGTACTTATTTAAGTTTTATTTCGTTTCCATGATCGATTATTAATCTTTATTCTAATTAGTAATTTTTATTCTTTTTTCATACATTTGGTCGAGAGTGGGATGCACTACATTTATACATCACAAACAATCTTGATTGGATGAAGATATAGATAGATCGATGTATACAATGTAATGGTAGGTTATCATGGGAAGGGGTGGCTAATTTGCTTAAAGAAGCTCACCGTAATCAAGATACCAATGTTACTCAGAGGGAAATTGATTTAGCATATGGTTTAAAAGATAAACAAGGAAGAATATTATTCACCCACATCATGTTTTAGTTTTTTTCCAATATATTAATATATGTGGTGTGTTTTTTTATAATATTTTCCTAAGTCTAAATATGTTTATTGATTGATAATTCATTTTTTACGTGTTAGGCATATTGCAGTTGACACACCACAAGGCTATGTGGTGAAATGGTCATAAATTTCGCATCAAAAAATTGGATGACAAGAAGAAAACCTTTAATTGTGGGATAATTGTAGTCTTTCAGGTCATTAATGTTTCCTCAAGAAGTGACAAGCATCCAACAAAAACGGAAAATAGATACTATGGGTATTTGGATGATATAATCGAGTGTGACTTTAAAGTCTTTCAAGTTAGTTATATTCAAGGTCAAATGGTACAAGTTACAGATGAATGGACGTGATCCAAATAGAATTTTTATTGAGCATGCCAATGGATTTACCATGGTTAATACAAGGACGTTTGAGCTAGGTACAAAAACTTATGTTCTTCTAAGCCAATGTGAGCAAGTCTTTTATTCAATGGTTCCAGGTAAAGTAGATTGGTTGGACATTGTTAGATGTGATCCAAGAGGAAATCCTATAAAGTATAATGTATCATAAGAAGAAGATGCAAAGGAGCATGAGGTAGATGTATCGTTAGATGAAGAAGTCAAAGAAGTTGAGCTAGATGTAGATGACAGTGTTCTCGATGATCATATTGACAAAGACATTATCGATTTTTTTTTTGATGATGATGAAATTGATATGGCCAATCCTTTTAATGTCGATTATGAACTAGATGATACAGATGTAGACTTGGATGAAGAAAAATATGATCAATGGTATTGTAGAAATGATAAAATGTATGAGTTATGTGATTATAAATTTTATATGATTTATTCTCTTTAAAGTATTTATTTATATGGGTTAATCATCATTTTCATCGTCGTCGTCATGATTTTCATCACCATAATCAACATTGTCATCCTTCTCCTCCTCCTCCTCATCACTATCATGATTGTCGTCATGGTGTCATCATCATCATCATCATCGTCCTCATCGTCAATGTCACCACCACCATAATCAACATTGTCGTTGTCATCATCATCATTGCAGTCATCATCATTGTCATCATCATCATCATCATCATAGTCATCATCATCATCATCATCATTTTCGTCATCAGGGTCATCATCATCATCATCATTTTCATTGTCCTGGTCATCATCATCATCATCATTGTCTTCGTCATCATCATCGACATTGTCATTGTCGTCGTCATCATCTCCCATATCATCATCGCCATTGTCATCACCATAGTCATCATCATCATTGTCATCGCCATAAATCATCATCATCATCATCTCCATCATCATTATCATTGACATTGTCATCATCATCATCATTGCCATCATCATCATCATCATTGTCATCGTCCTCCTCCTCCTCATCGTCATCACTATCATGATTGTCGTCATCGTCGTCGTATCGTCATCGTCATCATCCTCATCATCATTGTCATAACCATAATCAACATTGTCTTCGTCATCATCCTCATCATTACATTAATCATCATCATCATCGTCATCAATATCATCATCATCATTGCATTCGTTATCATCATCATTGTCATCAATATCATCATCATCATCATCATCGCAGTCTTCATCATCATCATCATCATTGTCATTGTCTTCGTCATCATCATTGCCATTGTCATTGTCATCATCATCGTCGTCGTTGTTTCCATTGTCATCATCATTGTCATCACCATTATCATCATCATCATCATCATCATCATCAATGCCATCATCATCGTCATCGTCATCATCATCATGGTCATCATCATCATGGTCATTATCTTCGTCATCATCATCGACATTGTCATGGATCATCACTATGTAGTCATCGTCATTTTTCATTGTCATCACCATAATCAACATTGTCGTTGTCTTACGAGTCTTCCTCATCATTGTCATCGTCATCAATATCATTGTTATCATTATCATCCTCATTGTCATTGTCATCGTCGTCATCATTTTCATCATCACCGTCATTGTCATCATCATCGTCATTTCCATTGTCATGATCATCACTATGTAGTCCTCCTCATCATCATTGTGATCAATGTCATCATCATCATCATCATTTCCATTGTCATCATCATCACTATGTAGTCCTCCTCATCATCATCGTGATCATTCTCATCATTGTCATTGTCGTCATAGTCATTGTCATCATGATCATGATCATTGTCATCCTCCTCCTCCTCATCATCATCGTCATCGTCATCATTGTCATTGTCGTCCTCATCATCATCATCATCGTCATCATTATCATCATCATCATCATTTCCATTGCCATAATCATGATCACATCATCCTCCTCCTCCTCCTCCTCATCATCATTGTCATCGTCATCACTGTCATGATTTTCGTCATCATCATTGTCCTCCTCGTTTTCATTGTCATCACCATAATACACATTATCGTCGTCATCATCATCATCATCATTGTAGTCATCATCATCATAATCATCCTCAATATCATCATCATATTCCTCATCATCATCGTCATCATCATCATCATCACATTCGTTGTCAACATCATCATCATCATCATGGTCATCATCATCATCATCATCAACATTGTCTTCGTCATCATCATCGACATTATCACAGTCATCATCATCGTCATCATCATCACCATTATCATCGTTGCTATTGCCATCATCATCATCATCATCTCCATAAATCATCATCATCATCATCTCCATCACCATCATCGTCATCGTCATGATCATAATCATCATCATCATCGTCATTGTCTTCGTCATCATCATCGACATTGTCATGGATCATCACTATGTAGTCATCGTCATCATTGTGGTCATGTTTCATTGTCATCACCATAATCAACATTGTCGTCATCTTACTAGTCATCCTCATCATCAATATTGTTTTCATTGTTGTCGTCATTGCCATCATCATCATCGTCATCGTCATTTCCATTGTCATGATCATCACTATGTAGTCCTCATCATCATCGTGATCATTGTCATTGTCATCATAGTCATTGTAATCATTGTCATTGTCATCATCATCATCATTGTCATTACCATAATCAACATTGTTGTCGTCCTCCTCCTCCTCCTCATCAACATAGTCATCATCATCGTCGTCATTGTCGTCATCATCGTCGTCATCATCATTGTCCTTATCATCATTTTCATTTTCGTCGTCATCGTTGTCATCATTGTCATCATCATCGTCATTGCCATTGCTATAATCATCATCATATAATCCTCCTCCTCCTCCTCATCATTGCCATTGTACTCATGATCAACATCATATCATCTTCGTTGTCATCATCATTGTTATAACGCAAGTTGTAGGTTGGGAATAACCCGACCCAACCACAAAGAAAGTGCTACAACTTGGGAATCCTACACCCAATGTCACCTCGATGTAGGTCCCACACTTCAAGGGTGACTAGGTCACTCTAGGGAGGCGATCCCAGTGACCCTAGGAGGATTGAGATGGAGATGGATATAAAAGGAAGTGAAGCCCCTAGAGGTCAAGTATAAGTGGAATGAAATGTGGGAAAAGATGCCTTGTAAGTCAAGTAATTATTGCCCCACAAGTATCGTACTTATTCGAATAATTGTACCTACCCGAGACACAAGAAAAGACACTTTACAATGATATATCTTAGTTGGATAAACAAATTAAGATTGTTGTCCCCAATTTGCAGCAGTAAATGACAGTTTATATCAACAAATAAAACATCTAAATCAACATAAAAAGATCTAAACTAGTTAAGTAAATCAACCTCAAGATTAGCAATGAATATAGGCTGAAAGATGACACTTAAGAAGCTAGAGAAGATGGTTGTTGTAAACATGTGTTTTCTTCAGAAAATTGCAGCCTTATAGCAGTAGCATTCAGTGGCATGCAACAACAAAATCAACAATGGAAAAGTGCCAAGAACTAGCCCAAAAGGTACGCCCTAGTTAGTAGAGTAAGTGAGCAAACTTTCAGAGCTAGTCTAGGGTTAGTTTAGGAGTTATAGCTAGTAGTTTGTCTAGGTTAGATCAGCCCTAATGGATGTAGGTTAGGGTTTGTAACAACAAGAAAAGTAATGGGAGAGAGGGGACGCCCTAGTAGGGGAAGACTCCTCTCATTGAGGCAACTCAACTTCAAGCAGGAAACCTTTCAAAAGATCAAAAAATGCATTTCCCAAGGCAATGATTTTATATCTCCAATGCAAAAACGTATGAATGGTGCCTTTACTATTGGTTTAAGGGAGTCAAATAAACAAAGATACATAGAAGCTACTTCTTTGGCGGTGTAATCCCTTTTACTTCCCAAAGCAAGTTTCTCTAGCTAGGGTTTAAGCTAGGAGGGTGTATGCCCTTATACTTCTCTTAGCAAACCCTTATATACTCAATGAGATGAAGCATAAAATGTTGAAGACTATGGTGGGGGTGTATTCCCTTATACTTCCCACCTAACTCCTAGCATAACAATAATTGACTTGAAAAAATGATAGCATAATAGTAAAAGACAATACTAAGATCAAGAGCAATGCCAAGATAATCCACCATAAGAGCTAGAAAAACATCATCCAAGGCTAGCCCCTCACTCCTCCATCAACCATTCATCAATATATCCATAAACAAGTACACAAGAGATAAAAATAGCCAAGTGTCGCGAAAATTTCATACCAATTCCTCTCACAAGAGGGATAATTATTATTAAAATGAGATCTTATGATCTCTCTTTATACAAATGTAGCTAACATAGTTTGTCCACAAATTAAGGAGTAAAACACAAGATTATGGGTCAACAACCCTAATATTTCCCCCTTAACAAAGTAATATTAAACAATTCACTTAAAATTTCACTTTTTGCACAAATAAAACCCTAATTTAGGAGGACGTCACCCCTTTAGGGGACGTTTTTCCACTTTGAGGAAGTCGTTGGTGTTGGAGAAGCATGGGTAGGCCTAAAAAGGCCACCTTTCAAGCATCTAAGCACTCTCATAATGGTGAAGACCCTCTTATTCTCAAAACATCCATGTGTCAAAAGAGTGGCACCTTACCACCATGCCCTAGCCCCAAAAGCATGAGGTCAAGCTCAAAATAGGACGTTTTGCCCCTCCTGGGAAAATCGTTTGGCAAGTGAGGTTAGGCTATGTCGTCCAAGTCATCATCAAGGCCTTCCAAGTCTGATCTCTCTCATATGGCATGCAGGCCCCTAACATCCAACCTATGGGCTTGTAGCCCTATGGAAGCCTAGGCTAGGTTTGTTCTCCCAAAACTGTCCACCAACTAGGTCCTGGAAAGACAAATGAGCACACCCTCCAAGGATCTCAAGTCATAAAATCATGATAAGTGAATCCAATCAATAAATAAGCCATCTAAGTATGTGCATCAAAGATAACTATATCAAACAATTAACAACTCAAAGACACTATGCGACTTGTCAAGATTGAATATAGGAGGGTTGATGAGGTGTCTTATTAGGTAGATCTTGCCCTAGGTAAAGGAGAGTTTCCATGAGATCCCTCTCTAATCCATGTAAAGTGGATGAAGTGGTTGGGGTCAAGACTCAATCGACATAGGGCTCATGACATACAAGGGGTCGTGGTGTCTCATTCATGGGTGCCTTTGTAGAGGGTGTGTGGTACCTTCATCCGCAATGCACTTTTTCCAAGCCCATCAATTGCATTTTATCTTTCTTTCTTTGTATTTTCTTTCAATATAACATAAGGAGAGATTGAAGGTCACTGCCCTGGCGTTGTGACCAAATGATGGCAATGTCACCCACAAACACCTAATGGAAATGAGAAGAATAGCTCGTGATGAGACCCCCTTTCTCTCAGCCATGCAACTGAGAGTCATTACCCTGGTTTGGTGACTAGATGATGACAATGTCATACCATTATATATTCATGGACGTGATAGGTCGACTCGTGATGAGACCTCCTATCCTTCAACTAACCTTTTATGCATTTTTTATTATATTGTGGGTCCCCTTTACTCAAAGATAATCATTTTATTGTTTTCTTGGGTGATCCCTGGGCGAAGCATCTGGAAGTTTTATACAAGGCTTTTATCTCTTACCCAACATCAACCCCTCTGGGCCTTTATCCCCTTCTTCCCATAGAATGAGGGACAACCCCTTCTTGGGTCAATACACCCTAAAATCCCAAGAGATAAGGAAACATAGGGGAACAATGATGGAAAGTGGTAAGTATGGTCAGGAACCGTACGATGGCTCATTAAGGGAGTTCCTAGTAGCAAACCCATCCCCAAGGAAAACCACTTACTAGGGCACAATGTCAACCACCAAGGTGAAGCAGGTAAAAATGCATAATATCCAAGAACATATCATAAAATCTAGAGCAATCTAAGATACAACATAATCAAATGGCTTAAATATTGAAATGATGCTCACCATAATACTGACTTGTACCTCATGGAGCAAGGCCCACTGCCTTCCGGAAGCCAGCTGGTGTGGTGGATGCCATCTGCAAAACTGATCATTTGTGGTGGTGAGTGGGTTTTCCATCTTTGCAAAAGGGTACTACTGGTTATGTAGTCTCTCGACACTCCATATCTGGAACCCGAGGGCCTCGAGACATTATGTCCTTAGTTATCCACAAAATGGGGATAACATCTGACTGCTACTTGGGGACATGTGCTCGTCATAGAGTGCATGAGAACTGCAACATCTCCTGGTAGACATGTGCCTGCAAGGAAACATCAAACTGTCAAGTGCAGGATAACCTACTCATCCTTGTTCTCATATGATCATAATCAAAATGGACTAAGCTAGAAAAATAAAATTTTGACCTTTTTTTAAAAATTTCTAAGCTAAGCATGAAATCAATATGCAAGTAGAGAAAAATGAAAATGAAATGCATCTAAACTAGTATGAGCAATCAAGATGCAAATGTAGGGAATCAAAATGACTTACCTACTTATCTGGCACCTTGGGGCCCTGAATATCATGTGCTAGATGATGTCATGTGAAGTCATACAACTAGTGGAACCATTTGATCATCTCATCAAAGTATCTCCCACTATGCTTAATCATATAATATAACAAAGATAAGTTAAGCACATAATAATCATGAGTATAAACACACATATAATCGATCATGAAATAAAACTCATGAAGATGGGTGGGAGGGAGGAAATCCTGCTGGAAAGAGAAACCATTGGCCCAATGATCCCGCTTGAAAGTGTAGCCACAAGACTCATCAATCCATCTCTAAAAGGGGCTACTATATGTAGATGAAGGTTCATCTTAATCTGCGCACAAAGACTTACTGCTTGTCGAGGACTGAGAGGAAATCAGAGATCGAAAGAATACTGCATGGTCTCTTGGACAAGAGGGTAAGAGGTAAGGAATAGTATTAGCTGTAGAAAAACACCGCTTATTCCCCTGTGAATATCCATGGAAATATCCAAGATGCAAATACTTTTGCTTTGAAGAATGAACCTCTAACTGCTATGAGGTGGCCATGTCCTAGTATTCCTCAAAATCTGAGCACACCAGTTGGAAGTCCTCATGAAACAAATCTGCATCCTCAAAAGGGTATGTACCAAAGGATGACAAAATATTACTCTGAGTATGTTGTGACAAGTCATCCTCGAAGGGGTGGAACATATCTATAACCGTATCATCACCAGGCAGCCAAATTTATGAATCATATATGTATGAGGACCAGTCCTTTGATGATGACACCCCTTCTACCTGAGAGCTACCCTCAATGTCATAAATGGGATCTCTATCAAATTTGAGACAACTAAGATCCCATCTGCATCTGCTAGTCTGTATGAAAGTGTCTATAGGCTCATCAACCATATCGAATGGTACTTTCATAAGACCATCAATATGATTGAAAATGACCATATCTTCATCTTTGTGTGCATGAGGAGAAGAGGCATGGATGTCTTCAACTGGACCTTCAAATTATTCATCATCAAGATTGATCGCTTCTTCAACATTAGGAGGTAAATAAGGTTGGACAACCTCACCTTCATCAAGTGGGATCAAAGATAACGATGCCTCAATATGTTGTACTTTATCGTAATTCTTCTCTCTTTTTATAGACAAGCCCCTCCATCGCCTCTTCATCACAAGAGGCTTGATTATGAGTGCATAGTTCTTTGCTTTCTTTTCTTCAAGGGGACCTGTCATGTCCAACGTTTCCTCTGGGGAACAAAGCATCATCAAGGTATTCGAAAGGGACACAAATCATCATGTTCTCATCTTGATGTGCAGGAGGAACAGAGGTCGAGATGCCCTCATCAAGTGGAAGAGTATATACTTCATCTTCATTATATGTCTCATCCAAATCTTCTTCATTATGATCTTCTTCAAGATTTTCTTCATCTATTATCTCATCATCGATCATAAAACCTTCTCAGAAAAGAGTGTTTTTGAGCTCTTGGAAAGCATCTTGCAAACCTTGAGTAGCTGGATGATATTGCCTGAGAAATTATTCAATGAGCTTTGTAGAAGAAGGGATACTCTTTGGATCACATGAGTGTGCAAACCAATCGTTTTGAATTGATTCCAATGAAGACACGAAAATTTTCATCAACACATCTTCATGTAGCACATTTAAGCTTGAAGCATACTTCATGTATTTTATGACATGGGTGACTGCTAGAGTTGGATCACCGTCAAATTTGGGGCAACTTTCCCTCCACTCCAAGGAGCAATGATTTAGATATCTAGGATTATCCTGGACATCAAAGGAGGGATACACCTTATGGAATTCCCATGGTAAGTATCATGAGGCTATGGTTCCATTAATTAGGGTAATACCTAAATGGAGTCGCTAGATGAGCTCAAGACTCACCAAAGGATGGAAAAGGAGAAGGGAAAAGTGGGTTTTTGGAAGGTGGAGTCGCCAGATGAGTTTCAAAATGAACTCATCAAGAAAGGTGGAAAGGGAACATCCCTTGGGTGGAGTCGCCATGTAAGCTAAGTGAAAGGATTTGGGATAGCTTACCAAAGAGTTGTTAGGGTACGAAGATGATTCAAAATCTTCCCCGACAACAATGCCAAAATGTTATAGCACAAATTGTAGGTTGGGAAATTCCCGACCCAACCACAAATCAAGTGCTACAACTTGGGAATCCTACACCCAATGTCACCTCGATGTAGGTCTTGCATTTCAAGGGTGTCTAGGTCACTTTAGGGAGGAAATCCTGGTGACCCTAGGGGGATTGAGATGGAGATGGATATAAAAGGAAGTCAATCCCCTAGAGGCCAAGTCTAAGTGAGACGAAAGGTGGGAAAATATGCCTTGTAAGTCAAGTAATTGTTTCCCCACAAGTATAGTACTTCTCTGGATGATTGTACCTGCCCGAGACACAAGAAAAGACACTTTGCAATGATATATGTTAATTCGATCAGCAATTTAATCTTGTTGTCCCTAATTTGCAGCAGTAAATGACAATTTATATCAGTAAATAAAACATCTAAATCAACATAAAAAGATCTAAACTAGTTAAGTAAATCAACATAAAGATTAGCAATGAATATAGGCTGAAAGATGGCACTTAAGAAGATAGAGAAGATGGTTGTTGTAAACATGTGTTTTATGCATAAAATTTCAGCCTTATGGCTGTATAATTTAGTGGCATGCAACAACAAAATCAACCATGGAAAAGTGCCAAGAACTAGCCCAAAAGGTGTGCCCTAGTTTGTAGAGTAAGTGAGCAAAATTTAGGAGCTAGTCTAGGGTTAGTTTAGGAGTTATAGTTAGTAGTTTATCTAGGTTAGATCAGCCCTAATGGCTTTAGGTTAGGTTTTGTAACATCAATCAAAGAAATGAGAGAGATGGGATTCCCTAGTAGGGTAGACTCCTCTCAATGAGGCAAATCAACTTCAAGCAATAAACCTTTCAAAAGATAAAAAATTGCGTTTCCAAAGGCAATGGTTTTATATCTCCAATGCAAAAAAGTATGACTAGTGCCTTTACTATTAGGTTAATGGATTCAAATAAACAAAGAACTTTAGAAACTACTTCTTTGGGGGTGTAATCCCTTTTACTTCCCAAAGCAAGTTTCTCTAGCTAGGGTTTAAGCTAAGAGGGTGTATGCCCTTATACTTCTCTTAACAAACCCTTATATAATCAATGAGATGAAGCATAAAATGATGAAGACTATGGCAGGGGTGTATGCCCTTATACTTCCCACCTAGATCCTAGCATAACAATACTTGACTTGAAAAAATAATAGCATAATAGTAAAAGACAATACCAAGATCAAGAGAAATGCCAAGATAATCCACCATAAGAGCTAGAAAAACATCATCCAAGGCTAGCACCTCACTCCTCCATCAACCATTCATCAATATATCCATAAACAAGTGCACAATAGATAAAAATAGCCAAGTGTCGCAAAATTTTCATACCAATTCCTCTCACAAGAGGGAGATTTGTTATTAAAATGAGATATTATGATCTCTATTTATACAAATGTAGCTAACATACTTTGTCCACAAATTAAGGAGTAAACCACAATATTAGGGGTCAACAACCCTAATCTTACCCCTTAACAAAGTAATATTAAACTATTCACTTAAAATTTCATTTTTTGCACAAATAAAACCCTAATTTAGGAGGACTTCACCCCTCTAGGGGACGTTTTTCCACTTTGAAGAAGTCATTGGTGTTGGAGAAGCATGTGTAGGCCTCCAAAGGCCACATGTCAGGCATCTAAGCACTCTCATAGTGGTGAAGACCCTCTTCTTTTCGAAATTTCCATGTGTTAAAAGAGTGGCACCTCACCACCATGCCCTAGCCCCAAAAGCATGACATCAAGCTCGAAATAGGACGTTTTTCCTCTCCTGGGAAAATCATTTGGTAAGTGAGAGTTGGGTTATGTTGTCTAAGTCATCATCAAGGCATTCCAAGTCCGATATCTCTCATTTGGCATGCGGGCCCCTTGCATCCAACCTGTGGGCTTGTAGCCCCATGGAAGCCCAAGCTAGGTTTGTTCTCCAAAAACTGTCCACCAACTAGGTCCTGCAAAGACAAATGAGCACGCCCTCCAAGGATCTCAAGTCATAAAATCATGATAAGGGAATCCAATCAATAAATAATCTGTCTAAGTATGTGCATCAAATATCACTATATCAAACAATTAACAACTGAAAGACGCTATGTGACTTGACAAGATTGAATATGGGAGGGTTGATGCTGTGTCCTATTGGTTATATCTTTCCCTGGGTCAAGAAGAGTTTCGAAGAGATCCCTCTCTAAGCCATGTAAAGTGGATGAATTGTTTGGGGTCAAGACTCAATGGGAATATGGCTCATGACATACAAGGGGTCATGGTGTCTCATTCATGGGTGCCTTTGTAGGGGGCGTGTGGTACTTTCGTCCATAATGCACTTTTTCCAAGCCCATCAATTTCCTTTTATCTTTATTTCTTTGTATTTTCTTTCAATATATCATAAGGAGAGATTGAAGGTCACTGTCCTAGCATGGTGATCAGTTGATGGCAATGTCACCCACAAACACCTAATGAAAATGAGAAGGCTGGCTCGCGACGAGACCCCCTTTCTCTCAGCCATGCAACTGAGAGTCATTACCTTGGTTTGGTGACTAGATGATGACAATGTCACACCACAAGATATTCATGGATGTGATAGGTCGACTCGTGATGAGACCTCCTATCCTTCAACTAACCTTTTAAGCATTCTTTATTATATTGTGGGTCCCCTTTACTCAAAGATAAGTGATTTCTTTCTTTCTTGGGTGATCCCTGGGTAAAGCATCTGGAAGGTTTATACAAGGCTTTAATATTTTACCCAACATCAAATCCTCTGGGCCTTTAGCCCCTTCTTCCCATAGAATGAGGGACAACCCATTCTTGGGTTAATACACCCTAAAATCCCAAGAGATAAGGAAACATAGGGGAACAATGATGGAAAGTGGTAAGTATGGTCAGGAACGGTACGATGGATCATTAAGGGAATTCCCAGTAGCAAACCCATCCCCAAGGAAAAACACTTACTAGGGCACAATGTCAACCACCGAGGTGAAGCAGGGAAAAATACATAATATCCAAGAACACTATCATGATCGTTTATTAACATCCATATTGAGAATGTTTAGTGCCCATGATGGTTTCTAAATATTAGATGCTAATACACCATGTCATTGGGTTCCTTGGCATCCAAATTCTGAATCTAATTAATTAATGCCCAAGCATTGAAAGTTACTATGACATGTTGATGGATGTGTGAACATCGAAATTTGAGAAGTTAAATTTGGTAGTTTGTAAATGAATGTTAAATGAGCATTTAATGGGACATACAATATTCAAATGTCAACATGGACATGGTTATAGAACACCAAACAATCTTAATAATATCCTCGTGGAGCAATGAGGGACAAATAAAATTGGTTACTTTTTAGCATTTTGGTTAGAGAAGACCAACATGGACATTAATTTGGACTCTAACTTGCCTTCATGTTGTAATGGGTTGGTGCCTAAGGTTGCAAGGTAGTTGGCCATATTACAATGATATATGCTTAGTGATTTGACATGACTTGGTTTTCAAAATTCTCTTTTAATGATGGTCTTAGTGTTTGTATCATGTTTATGTAGAAAATAAATGTAGATCTAACCTAAGAGGGCATGCTTAAATATTTGATTATTGTGTTTTCTAAGCATCTCATCTCACACCTTTATTTATAACATTTTTTGTACATTTTGGTTTAATAATAAGATTCATAAGTATATTCCTAATATGTATTCTTTTTTACCAAAGAAATAAAAGAGTTACCAATATTTAGGTATATACCTAAATGTCGAGATGGATTTGTTATAATAGTGATAGAGGATTGCATGACCCTTGTTGGTACAATTGAGGCAATTATTTAAATGGGAAGGTTGTCTCCCTTATGGTTAGTGCTCAACGTGCCTCTACCTTAAAGGATTCTCTCGATCCCATGGGAAAGTCACCCCCTTTAAGAATCTCTTGCGCTTAGGTAAACCCTCAAGGTCATCCTTTTACATTAAGAAGGTTTCCTCCATGTCAATGTTTATGTTGTATATCTCCTCATTCAAGGAGGATGATAAATATTACTCAACACACATATTGATATGTTGATTTAGTGCCTTATGGATTATAAAGAAAAAATAACTCCAAGCTTGGATCTCCAAATCTTATGGATCTTTCCTAAAGGATGTAATGTATGATTGACCCATGTGATAATTTTTTTCATTATAGAATTTCTCATTGTGGAGATGGCACTATGGTAGCTCATACCAAAGGACCCTAGTTCATCAATGATGTGGGACTCTTTATAAGGCCATGGACTCTTCTTTAATCGACATACAAAATAATTCTCTCCATTTTTGATATCGGTAAGATTTCACACTGTCCCTCTCGAATATTGAAACATAAATTCTGTTAGGGCCTTTAAAATATGCTTTGGTAACATATCCTTCACTCGCCTCCGAAGATGAGATCCGTTAGGGTCTTCTGCTAAACACTATTACATATTACTGTTACATATTACATATTTTCTTATGTAACATAAATTATTACATATATAATATATGTAATATATAATATTTGTTACATATATTATTATATGAAACATATAATATATATGTAACATATAATATATATATATATATATATATATGTAATATATAATATGAAACATATAATATATATGTAACATATAATATATCTAACATAGAATATATATGTAACATAGAATATATATTACATAATTCCCATACGAAAATGTAAAACAACATTTTAGTGTTAATCTGGTGCGAGACCACTACGCATGAAACAAAGGCCGATTGAAACACTGCGCGAAGAGGAGATACATCACTGCACAGAGGGAACAGAGGGTAAGGGCAACATTTTAGTGTTAATCCATGAGACCATTGTGCATGAAACAAAGGCTTGGCAAAACCACTATGCGAGGAGGAGATACATCACTGAACAAAGGGCATGAAGAGCAAGGTTGAGATAGATACCCGTGAGAGTAAGGAGATAAAGACCCACACGATATTTTCTTAAAACTGTAACAACAAGGATATCATAGAGACCTAGGGAAATAGGGAGATAGAATGGTGAATACTCCTAAGTGGAATCTCATGGCAGTTTTTCATTAATATTCATAATAATTTTTTAAATATCACTTAGAGATTCTCCTTAAGTCACAACTAATGGAATCAATGAAGGGGTGTGTTATTGTCGGGAGCTGGCTCGCGAGGCGTCCCTTGGAAGGCTCCTACCATTGAGTCAAGGGGAAGGTAGGGGCATTCCACACAAGACAATTATCGGCCTAAGCGTGAAGCATTGGGAATGTTCAGTCTTAGTCCTTTCTTAGTTGGAAAACCAGACAAAGGGGACCCCTTTTCATAGAAAATGCTCTATTAGCACAGAGAGCTATGCATATCCTCCAATGAACCTGTTGTAGTAACATATTCAAAATGAAATGGGATGCTCATATCGTTCATCATTGTTTTGCAAAAGATTTCTTTATTCAGGCAGGTTGAATCCCTCCTGGCTTTATTCTCAGAATAATAACAAGTATAAACTTCGTTCCTAACCTATGACGCTCTACCCTTCTGATTGGACTTCACAACTATTCAATTATGGAATAGAAGTATTCGTTTATCTATAGGAGAGTCAGAATGAAGATTCAAGCTTCTACTTGGAGCTAGGGTTTCATCACACGTCGATTTGATTGGTTTTCATCACTTTTTTTTTTGCAATGTTTGAAGTATCTAAACCCTAGACAAATCATTAAAATAATATGATCTTGAAAATAGGTCTAATGACCTCATCAAAGGAGAAAAATGTCACCCTTTTTTTACAATTGTCTAAGGGACGAACTTATTGTGGAGGATTGGAGAGATTAGATTGTGTCTTAATGGTAGTATAAATCCTTTCTTTGCAAACATTGTGAGGTGTTCTTGCTCTAAATTTTCTTAAGTGATAAAATAATGTATTAGAAGATCCAATGATCTCTCCTAAACAACAAAACGTCACCTTGTTATTCATTGTCTAGAGGGTTTTAATTCACCGTTTGAAACTGTAGAGAATAGATTCATGTTTAGGTATCGGTATGCACTTAACTCCTATCATTGTTACAACATTACTATTTATGTTTTTTTGTTACAATACTAACTATTTGAATGGTATAATACATCATTGTTGGTACGCCTTTGTTTTCTGTTCCATTGCACAATATTGATACAATCTTTTGCAACACAGGGCATCTAGTTTTGACACTTGAATGGGAATGGTCTATGGTGAATACTTGTTGCACAACTGCCCTGCATAACTAAAAAAAATTCTCTCTTCATTGGTTGTTGTGATGTCCCTGTGGTATATGTTGGAATGGTGTAAACTAACTCATGGTTCAGTAAGAACACACGATTTTTCTTGTGAAATTTCATTGATTCACATTGGAATTTGTTTCATTGATGATGATGAATGGTGAATGGTACATTGCTTTGTTACATTGATTAATTTGAATGCAATACACTTCATGTTCCTAGCACTTTCAATTGAGAATTTAAATCTAAGTTATATTTACTTTGAACTCATCATAAATTAATCTTCATGGATTCTCTTCTCTCATACTTGATGTTTTTTACCCTTAAGAGAAGATAGAAACTCTAAACCAAACCAAGTCCTAAACGTTCCCATTTTAGATACAACGATAAGACTTATTCTCGACCCTGTAATGCAGATCTATGATATATCCACAATTTTTTCAGAGTCAGTAGGACATGAAAATAATTAAATTGACACACTGAAATGTACAACAAATTCCTAGGAAACTGAATCATCATACATCTTTTGCTTCCCTTTTCTCAATGTGTCTAGCTAAAACTCAGCTTATTTTAACTGCAACTGCAAAGTAGATACCCTTTGGTCCAACTCATCTACTTATCCGTCTGGAATTTTTTTAGCCGAAGTTGATTTGTAAGGAATGAGAAGATTAGAAGAAAATTCCTTCAAGGCTTCAACTCCTCAAACCTGCAAAACAACACTTGCCAAATGTTTTTATGCACACTCTGTATAACTGGAAGGTCAAAGAACTATGAAATATTTAAATAGGCTCAAATATTTAAAGAGTGTCCTTGTGTTCTTGGAAAGTATCTTGGAAATTTTGAGTGGTTGGGCCCTAACACTTGAGAAATTGTTCAACAAGCCTTGTGGAGGAAGGTATGCTCCTCGAATTGCATGAATATGTGAGCCACCTTTTTTTTTTTATCTCAACTCTAGAGATGCTAAAAACAATTGCATTATTATATCATCATGTAAAACATTAAATGTCAAAGCATATTTCATATAATTCACAACATGAGTGACTTTTAGGGTTGGATCACCATTAAACTTTGGACAAATATTATTCCACTCTAGAGGGGAATGATTCATATGCTCATGAATATCCTGGATATCAAGGGAAGGGTATATCTTATGGAATTCCCATGGTAAATCCTGTGATGCCATGGTTCCATTACTTGAAAGGTATGTCGATGGCATTGCCAGATGAGCTCAAGGATCATGAAATATGGAAATGGTATCTTCCCTCAAAGGAATCACATATAAACTTCTATGAAGTACATCAAAAGTGAAAAGGGAACTTCCCTTAGATGGAGTCACCAGAAAAGTTATGTAAAGGCTTTGGGATAACTTTCCAAGTGTCGTTAGGGCTCGAAAGAGGATTCAAAATCATCCTCAACAATGATGCCAAAATGTTATTGCACAATCTGTAGATTGGGAAAATCCCCACCCAATTCGCATAAGTGTGACAACTATGGGAGTACCTACCCACTGTCACTTTAGATAGACACTCCCCTCGCTTTAGTGATGATATATCACCACAAGGGGGGAATCCCGGTGACCCCAGGGGGATTGAGATGAAGAGTGATATGATGATGAGTAAAAACCCTATAGGTCAAGCTTGGATATGAAGAATGGCTTGAAAAAGAGTATTGTGAAGGAGGAGATGGTTTCCAAGTGTTTTGTACCTGTAAAACAATATTATCCCTGCATGGAACAAGACAAATGATCATAAACCAAGCCTTTTATCAAAGGGAATGAAGCAAGAATCCTTTCTGTCCCAAATTGAAACAGTATAGAAATATATAGATCAACAAATAAATATGTTACTATATTCAAAATTAACCATCCAAAACATCAAATATCTATTGGGTAATCGAGCCCTAATCATGTAGATAATATCCCAATACTTAAACACAAGTTTTGATGGAAAAATAGGGCTGCAAAAAGATGTTACCAACAATATATTTGGGCAACCTTGTGGCTCTAGATTTTTTTTTCTACATCAACAAGTTCTAGCCACTGAAATTTACAAGCAAAACACCCAAATGAAATCCTTTGACAAGAGGAATAATTAACACCGATTACTTGAAATTTTCAGCGGTAGAAAGAGTAGTAAAAGATGATTAGAGAATGAGTTTGTAGCAGCCCTAATGGCTGTAGTAATTAGTTTATATTAAAAAAAAAATTACTTGGCTAAAGGAGACGTCCTTAGGGCTCAAAACAAGCTTATAGCATGTAGGATAAATTCCAACTAAAACAAATGCAATATCTCAACAATTCACGTATACCAATGCAATGATTTTAGATCTCCAATGCAAATTAGATTAATGCCTTATCAATTGGGTTATGGGGTCTCTTGTTGTAATATCTAGTTGTGTTACCTCTCTAGGGGTGTAAGTCCTTTTACCCCCTATAGAAAACACAACTAGCAAGGTAAATCTAGGAGGGTGTAAGCCTTTTTGCTCATCCTAGCAACCTTTGCAAAGTAGCTTATTGATCCAGGATCTTTTCATCGTGACTTATAAAGAATTGCATTCAATGAGCATAAATTAAAGTGCACCATTAAAGAAGGGAAAACTAAAAAATGAAGAGACATAAGCATCAAATTTGAACACAAAAACTTGATAACGGAGTTCGTCCCTGGTGGACTACGTCTCTGTGTCCTGGTCTCAAATGCGTAGGCTCTTTCATTAACTCAGTAGTTTTTTTTGGCAAAATACATAAGTATACCTCAATCTGAAATCAAACTGCAGAAATAATGCTCAGATCAGAAAACAAACAACACCACTGAATTCATGGCATCGAATTAACCAATAATGACTGTCTCCTTGCCTCGATACGACTCTAGCATTCCCAAGCCCAAGAAGAATTCTGTCTTGATTTTTGTGCCCTCTACGACCTCCAATAATGACTGTACCTCCCTCACAAATCATGCTCGACAGGTCATACGGTCCACGCCTCCTCTCCCATGGTGGGGCGAATACCCCTTTTAATAAAAAACGTGGGCGATAGTACCAAGTGGCATCTGCGGCCTAGTGGTTAGGGGCGAAAGTGTTAAGGCGTGGGAAAAGACTGAGGTTCCGGGGTCGATCCCCATAGACTCCATTTTTGGTTTGTTTGTTATATGTTGTATACAATGTATTATCCGTTCCACTCACTTTAGCGGTGCTGCTAGAAGTTCCTCCGACGAGATTTAACGATGACTATAGTTGGCGTGGTCCGCTAGATTTGGAAGACCCACCACTATTTTTGTTTCAAAATTTGTTCACGGTCCGTCGTTGTGCATTTCCCGCCTGCCACATGGAAACCCTTGATTGGGCCACGTGGAAGCCTCTCATTGGGCCACGCTGCCCCCTGCCAAGTCATCATGCCACATCAACACGCCACATCAACATGCCATGTCATTTGTATGGACTGCCACATGGCATGATCCGATTGGTCCACTGATCGATCCAAAAAGCCAATAACCGTGTTGGATATATGTTATATTCTTTGCATGTGTGTGTGTGGGCGCGTCAGGTTTGACAACTGCGTCTGATGATCCCTCTAGTAGTGTTCCTTGTGTCGTGTGTGCCGGGCGCTTCCTAGGGGGGTCCCAGGGGGGGCCATGTATGCCCCCCCCCTTGTTACGCATAACGTTCGGGGTAGCGCCCCAAAATTGTTTTTTGGGCGATTTTTGCCATTTTTAGCAGTTTTATAAATTAATCCCGGATTAAGGGATTAGGGTTTTGGCATCTACGAAATACCTAAAAACATTGTATATATTGTATGGTGAATGGTGAAATTCGATATAATGAAAATAAGAAAGGTTTTCCCTAGTTGAGGGTTTTCGATATAAATCTCTGTGTACTATGTGTATGAGCCATTGATTAATTTCTGTTTTTCTTAAGAATCTATATGCATTACTTTACTTCACAGGTTTAAGGCTTACAAATCGGGTGACGAGTGGCATTCTTTGGTGCTGCCATGTCATCATGATGACATCAGCATACCACATTGCACTTCCTTTCTCCTTCCACGTGCATTGTACTGACGCTTACATCATTCGTACGGATGTTGATGTCAGCAGTATGGATGCTGACTCATCCCCTACTAACTAGGCTAGGTTGACCAAACTTTGACCGTGAATATCTTTCAATCCGTAACTCCATTTGACGAGTCGTTTGTGCCATTGGAAAGCTTGCGACGCGCTCTTCGCGATTATGAAATTTTCATTGATTTTTGGGAACTATGAAGTTTTTCCCTTTCTCTGTCTGCTAGAGCCATTCTGATCGTTTTGAGTTGCCTCTATGAATTTTGAGTTGTTCTAAGCCTTCTCCAGATCCTTTTTGGATCACGCCTTCCCACCGAGAATATTTTGGACCACCAAAAGATTTCATCAATCAACATGTAAGTGAGGGAAAAGTCCCCTCACTTTGTCCTTCTCGATCCACTTTGCCTTGCTTGGATGTGTGCCTTTTAAGCCTACTCGAAGATAATCAACAACACCCCTGCATGAAGTCGTCGTCCTCCTGTCCAGGATGATATCTTACTGTAGCTCATCCAAGTACTCAGGTGTAAACTCATCAAATGAAGGTATTGAAACTTACTCATCTTGATCCATGATTATGGGAGGCTCAAAAAGTTTCAATTTCTCAACGTTCACAATTGAGTAAATCTGCATGTAAGGTGGAAGATCCAGACGAAAATCATTGGTACCACTTTTCTCCAAGATAGTGAAGGGTCCATAACGAGTGGGATTGAGTTTTTTTCCTTCACCCTTCAATATTTTCTTGCTGATGTGATGCCATACCTATTCTCCAACATGGAACTAATGATCAACCATGTGCTTGCCATGCCGAGCTTTATACCGTGCTTGACTTTTCTCCAATTGTTCGCTGACTGCCTGGTATATCTGCTGGATCCTTTGGATGAACTTGCGAGCTCTGTCCTTTGTTCTTTCTTCATTCACATTGGCATCTCTCCCATACATCAAGTCCAAAGGAACCTTTGGTAGGTACCCGAAACATGTCTCAAAAGGTGAACTCTGAGTGTACGAATGTAAATCTCGGTTGTACACATGTTGTACATACGGTATCTGTTCATCCCATAACTTGGGATGCTTGCTGCAGTAACCTTGAAGAAAAAGTACCATAATTCAGTTTACCAGCTCTGTCTGTCTGTCAGTCTGTGGATGGAAAAAAATGCTCCTCTTCAACTTGGTTTCCATCACCCTCCACAAGCTAGTCCAAAAGTCCCCAAGGAATCGAGTATCTTGATCCGAGACAATGGATGTGGGTAATCCAAAGTGAACCCAAACATACTGAAAGAAGAGATTGGCAGTCTGATCAACATTGATCTTCATTTTACATGGCATCAAGATACACATGTTGCTGAACCTATCCACTACAACATACAAATAATCATGACCCCCTTTGGTCATTGGTAAACCCCCTACAAAATCCATGGAGACACTTTCCCATGGATGGGATGGAACAACAAGTGGTGAGTATAGCCCCAGTTTTATATTAGTGGGCTTACAAGTAGAACACATCACACACCCCTTTACATATTTAGTTACAATTGCTTTCATTTGAGGCTAGTAACAAAACCTCTGCAAATGAGTCGTAGTTTTTCCTACCCCAAAATTCCTAGACACAAGAGAAGTGTGAGCTTCTCATATTACATGGAATCGTTCACTTATAGGAATACATAGTTTTCCAAGATGGTATAGTAGTTTTCCCTGCAGACAATAGTTCTCTACCTATGCACCAAGGGTTAGCTTCACATATACTTCTTTAAAATCCTCATTGATGACATATTGTTCTACATAGCTATCATGAGATAAAGAAGTATTCTTCACAACAATAGAAGCAACAATAGGAGGTCTAGAAAGCATATCATCTACCTTGTTACTTATACCCTTTTTGTACTTGATTACCAAATGGAATTGTTGTAGAAAACCCATCCACCTATAGTGTTGAGATTGTTGCAATTTAGTCCGTGCTTGAAGATACTATAAGGGTTGGTGATTTGTATGTATGATTGTTTCCTTCCTAACAAGTAGTGTTTCCATTTCTTTATGCTCTAGACTAATGCATACAACTCTTTATCATATGTAGGATAGTTAACAACAACTTGGTTAAAATTTTCAGAGTGGTAATATCAATACTGCACCCTGTAATTTTTAAACCTATGAAGTAAAGCAATGCATATAGATTCTTAAGCGAAATAGAATTTAATCAATGGCTCATACACAGAGTACACAAAGATTTTATACCGGAAACCCTCAATCGGGAAAACCTTTCTTATATTCATTATCTCGAATTTAACCATTCACCATACAATATATACAATGTTTTTAGGTATTCCGTAGATACCAAAACCCTAATCCCTTAATCCGAGATTAATTTAGTAAACCGCTAAAAATAGAAAAATCCGCCCAAATTTTTTTTTGGGATGCTACCCCGGGCTAACACTTGGTGCCGAACGCTGCGCGTAACCAGGGGGGGGCATACCTACCCCCCCGGGTCCCCCCTAGGAAAGCGCCTGACGCACACGACACATAGAGCACTACTAGAGGGATCATCAGACGCAGTTGTCGAACCTGACACACCCACACACACATGCAACGAATATAACTCATACCCAACATTACGACGTATCCACTAGCATCTGTCTCGATCTCAAAAGGTTTTTGAAGATTCAACAGTGCTAATACTGACGTGGTAATGATCTTCTCCTTCAAAATGTTGAAAGCTTTTTGTTGCTTTCCTTCCCATTGAAAATTGTTCTTCACACTGGTTAAGGAATGCAAAGGAGCTGCTATAAAGGAGAAGTTGGGAATGAATCTCCTCCAATACTGAACTGCACCTAAGAAGCTTCAGACTTTGGTTACACTCTTTGGCTCATGCCATTTTAAAATTACATCAATTTTGGAAGGATCAATTTTCAATTGCCCTCCTCCTACAATATGACCTAAGTACACAAGTGCAATCTTGCCAAATTCACATTTAGACAATTTTACATACAACTTTTCCCTTTGAAAAGTATCCAATACTTGCTTTACATGCCTCACATGCTCATCCCAAGTCCCGCTAAAAACAATAATGTCGTCTAAATATACAATCACAAAGTCATCTAGGAAAGGCCTGAATACATCATTCATCACACCCATGAAAGTTGCCAGAGCATTACAAAGCCCAAACGACATAACTAACCACTCAAACAATCCCTGTTTGGTTTTAAAGGAAGTTTTCCATGCATCCTGTTCTGCGACTCTGATTTGATGATATCCAATATGCAAATCCAAATTAGTGAAATAAACAACATTCTTCAATTGATCAAGTAAATCATCTATGTGAGGAAGAGGGTATCGATTTTTCACCGTGATTTTATTTAAAGCCCGGTAATCAACACACATTCGCCATGTGCCATCTTTCTTTGGCACCATCATGATCGAAGAACCACAAGGAGATGAACTGGGCCTGATGACCCCTTGATCCAATAAGCCCAGTACCTGCTTCTTGATCTCTTTCATCTCCACAACTAACATCCTGTAAATGCCCATATTAGGAAGAGGATAATTTTTCTGAAGATGTATCTCATGTTGGATTTCCCTCTTAGGAGGTAATCCATCTGGTTCCTGAAAAATATCATCATACTTAGAAACAATATCAATTAATTCCTTTTTATGAGATGGATCACACCCTTGGAAAGTGTTAGATGTCCCGACATCTTTATCTCTGACGACCATGAGTACATATCTCTTATTAGTGTTTATGAGTCTTTTCATTTGCCCTGCACTAACAAGTGTTGTATTTACCCTCATGCTGTGAGCTCTAACAATATATTCCACTCCCCCTTTAGTAAGGTGGTATTTGTTCTCATGACGAAATAAGACTGTTTTTCTATCATAAAGATAAGGACTTCCCAACACTATGCCTCATATATCAAGTGGTACAACATCCAAATCCACTTCATCAATCAACTTTGAAGCAATATCAAATATGATCCTACATTGTTTGGTGACATTAAGTTTTTCTTTATCACATACCCAACCAAGAGGTTAAGGCTTCAGATGTGGTTTTGTTTCAAGACCCATATTCTTGACAAGTGCTTCAGATATTAAGTTTACTTGGGAACCCAGATCAAATAATGTATCTGTCTTAGCATGTTTAGATACAACTCTTATGAAAAATAAATAATTCCTCTTTCATTCATCAACATGAGCTTCATCATTGGAACTAGAACTAGCATGAAGAGAATCTTTACCTTGTACTCCAATCGCTGGATCTTTCCTTCATCTCCTGAATTGGAACCAAGATCTTGTTGCACTATAGGAATGTTCTTTGTCTTCCCCTTTCCACCGAACTATTTCGGTTTCTTTTTTGGATGCAATTTCCAACAATGTTCTTCATCGTGGTCGCTCTTCTTGCAATGAGTGCAAGATGGTTTTCTTCCTTCTCTCATTATTGTAGCAGTCTTCTTGTCCTTCCTTTTAAACTTCTTAAAAGTCTTTTGTGGGAAATTGGAAGGTTTCTTTGTGGGATCTTCTGGAACATGTTTCCCCCTGTTCTCAATGTGAGTGGATTGCACACAAACTTCGTCAAGACTAGTGGGGTTAAACAAGAGCAAAGTATGATGAATATAACTATGAAGTGTGCCAATATACTTCATTAAAGTTTCATAAGAATCCAAAGGAATGTTCAATTGAAGAGATTTCTTCCTAAATTATTTTGTGAAGCTTTGTACAATTTGACCTTTACCTTGCCTTAAAGATTTCCATTCCATCATTGCTTTATGTAAATACCCCAATGAATACAATTGCTTCCTTATCACTGATTTAAATTCCGACCATGAGGAAAGAAGATGACCACACTTTACTTCTGTCCTGAAGCTTGCTCTCCCACCATACAAGAGAGGTGCCTTCCAACCAAGAGAAGCCAATTGCACTTTAACTTCCTCTTCATCAATATTCTAGACACGACAATACACTTCAACCCGTCAGATCCAATTATCTAGCTTTTCAGGATTAGCATCTCCATTAAACATACATAAATAAAATTTTACATCAAGCTTTAATAATGGTTTCTTAAAAGAGGCTTTATGGCTAGAATGATGAGAATGATGAGAATGCTCAGAGGAAGAAGAACTAGAACTTGAAGGTGAAGACGAAGGCTCAGGAGGATCTCCTCTAGACCCTTGGTTTACCGAAGCATCATCATCTACATGTGCTTCCTTTTTCTTCCCTTTCTTCTTCATCCTCTTCTCGTAATCTCCATACATTCATTCGACCGTTTCTGACATGCGATAAAATACCATGTGAAATTTTTTCTCATGTTCATCACGCTTGTCCTCTTCTGCCATTTTCTTCCTTTGAGATGCATGACCAACTTCGGGATTGAAAGCATTAATATTTCCTTCACCCTGCTTATGCTTGGCCCTAGTAAGCATTCACACTCAACAATTCAAGTCAAAGACGACTGCTCTGATACCAACATGATTCAGGATCTTTTCATAATGACTTATAAAGAATTGCATTAAATGAGCATAAATTAAAGTGCACCATTGAATAAGGGAAAACTAAAAAATGAAAAGACATAAGAATAAAATCTGAACACAAAAAATTGATAAAGGAGTTCGTCCCTGGTGGACTACGTCTTCGGGTCCTGCTCTCAAATGGGTAGGATCTTTTATTAACTCAGCAAAAGAATTTGGAAAAATACATAAGTATACCTCAATCTGAAATCAAGCAACAAAAATAATGTTCAGATCAAAAAACAAACAGTACCATTGAATTCGTGGCGTCAAATTACCCAAAAATGATTGTCTCCATGCCTCAAGACGACTCTGGCATTCCTAGGCCCAAGAAGAATTTTGTCTCGGTTTTCGTGCCCTCTGCAACTTGCAATAATCACTGTACCTCCCTCAAAAATTGTGTCCAACAGGTTGTACGGTCCGTGCCTCCTCCCCTGTGGCTTAGCGGATACCCCTTTTAATAAAAAACGCGGGCGATAGTACCAAGTGGCATCCACGACCTAGTGGTTAGGGGCAAAAGTTTTAAGGCCTGGGAAAAGGCGGAGGTTTCGGGGTCGATCCCCACAAACTCCATTTTTGGTTTGTTTGTTATATGTTGTATACAATGTATTATCCGTTCCACTAAATTTATCGATGCCTTTAGAAGGTCCTCTAACGAGATTTAACAATGAATACTACCACTATTTTTGTTTCAAAATTCGTTCACGGGCCGTCCTTGTGCATTTCCTGCCTACCACATGGTAGCCCCTGATTGGGCCACATCGCAGCCTCTCATTAGGCCACGCTGCCCCCTGCCAAGTCAACATGCCACATCAATGCACCACATTAGCCGTACGGACTGTATGGATTGCCACGTGGCATGATCCGATTGTTCCATGGATCGGTCCAAAAAGCCAATAACCGGGTGACACATGGAAACCTCTGGTGTTGCCATGTCATCATGATGATGTCATGCTGATGTTTTCATGCCACATGTCACTTCCCTGCTCATGCCATGTGCGCTGACGACATCCAGATGGATGCTGACGTCGGCAGTATGGATGTTGACTCATCCCCTACTGATTGGGCTAGGTTGACGAAACTTTGACCGCGAAAATCTTTCAATCCATAACTCTGTTTGACGAGCCGTATACACTGTTGGAAATCTTGCTACGAGCTCTTTGCGATCATGTCATTTTTACTGAGTTTTTGGAACTTTGAAGTTTTTCCCTTTCTCTGTCTGTTGGAGCCATTCTAAGTGTTCTGAGTTGCCTCTATGAGTTCTGAGTTGTTCTAAGCCTTCTCTAGATCCTTTTTGGATCACTTATCCAAGCCAACAGTGATAGATATTAGTGGAGGGTTTATTCCTTTATACTCCTCCAAAGGTTTAGACAATAATAACCATGAAACAAGAAGAAATAACAACAATATGCATAAAATTCCTTAGCAATTCCAATAGACAGCAAGCAAAAACCCTTCTCTACCAATAATATTCCACCACAAAGCAAGAACAAGTCATCCAAGAGATAGAGCCTTAACTTTTTCCACCAAAAGAAAAGTACTAGCATCCAAAAGCATAAGAGAGAGAGATGCGAGTTTCCTAAGTAGGGAAAAAATTTCAGCCAAAACTTATGTAATTCTCAAGTGTGATATGTCTAAAATGAAAGTGACAAGGTCTTTATTTATACAAGACCTTGTAAACCAAATTTGTCCACATACTTAGGGTAAAACACTAATTATGGAGGTCAACCTCCTTAATTTGACCCTTTACAAATTACAATTCAATTTTACAAAAGAAGAAATCCCTAAATGATGATGCCATGCCTTTTAGGGATGGATTTTTGGCATAATGAGCAAGGTGTTGAGCTTCTTGAAGGAGATGTTGGGCTTCCAAAGGCCATATCTTCAAGTGCAAGGGTCTTCCTCCATCCAAATGCGCCAAGTCATCATCAAATCATCCAACACCACCAAGCCCTAGCCCTCTAAGTGTGACATCATGCCCCAGGAGAGTAGAATGTGGCCTCCAAAGGTAAATGTTGGGGCTAAGAGGGATAGCAAGTCACATCCAAGGGATAATAAAGTGCCTCCAAAGGCAACATCCATCTTCTAGGCTGTCCAAAGGAGAAGGGGCACATCATTCAACCTTTGGGATTCATGCCCCAAATGAAGGTCCAAGTGATCTTGTGCCTTCACGATCAAGATTTCACTGTCAGGGACCTACAAAGACAAACAAATACACACTCCAAGGGTCCACAAGTCATAATATCATGCCAAGTACACCATATCTAATAAAAGAACCAACCAAACATGTGCATCAAATCCCCCCTTTTCAAAATAAACCAATTCTCAAATACCTTATACAATTTGCCAAATTTAAATATGGGAGGGGTGTCATAATGCCCTATTGGGTGAACCAATTCCTCAAGTACGGGATGTCCCCAAGGATAAAACTTTCTAAGTCATGTAGTGAATGTGAGGTGGATGGGGTTAGACTTCTAGGTATGGGGTCTCATGACATACAAGGGCTCTTATTGTCTCATTTATGGGTGCCTTTGTTGAGGGCTAGCCACATCCTTTTCCTCTTTTTTTTTTCAAGGCATATTTTTCCAAACCCTTTGTTATCCATTTACTTTGCATGTGACACAAAGTTGAAGACAATAAGGGGAACTAGAAAGGAAATGCATATCCCACATATGATCTACCTTGGTTTGCATGCCTTTCCAAGTTGAAGATAATAAGGGGCAATAAAAAGGAAATGCGTAGCCCACAAACTCTCTACCTTGGAAACTTTCAGTAATTGATTAATTATTTATTTTATGGATCCATTAATTTTTCGAGAAGCGTTTCATTTCTCTTGGGATCCCAGGGTGAGCCTTTATTGCATGATGTTTTTGTTAGGGCACCTCCATGCCTAATGGCCCTTCTTCCCATGAAATGAGGTAGATGCCCTTCTTGGGTCAATAATCCCAAAAACCTAAAATGTGGGGAGACGAAGGGGAAGAAGTGATGGAAGATGGAAAGTATGAGTGGGAATGGTATGATGACGCTTCAAGGAGACCCCCTTGTAGCAACCCTTTCCCTAAGGGTGGCCACTTACTAGGGAACCATGACACTCACCAAAGTGAAATAGGGAAAAGAGCATAATTTCCAAGAAAATGTTTTCAAAATCAAGAAAGGATCCTTTGCAACATGTTCAAATGCTTCAGATATTAAGATGACACTTACCAAAATACCATATTTGTTACCTCATGAATAAAGACCTGCTATCCTTTGTGGGCCAAGCTGGGTGTGGTCGATGTTGCAGCCATAGATCGAATGGTGGTGCGTTGTAGGATATGGGGCCCTACCTGCTCATATGCCTCTCGATACTCCATGTCATCAACATGAGGGCCTCAAGACATCATCTCCTTATTTATCCCTAGAAATGGGGGATAACAGGTCCAATTAGGAAAGGTTATCGAAGGTAGAAGCAATGTTTTAAAACTTAGATATGTATTTATTTTGTTTATGATATGTATTGCAATTCGTACTCAGTGCCATTTTGATATATTCACCCTTACATGGTATATACACGAGAAAATTTTGCATGTTTTGTCTATAATGGATTGGAATCTTTAAAATATATTTTTCTCATTAAAATTTAAGTATTTTATCTATTCTTTTAGTAAACTATGTCATTAAATTCAAACCAGTGTTAGTCATGGCCGAGTCCAAGTCAAAGTTCGAATTGACCCTCAACTAATTCTGACGCCAAGTCTGAGTTTTAAAACATTAGATTGGACTGAGCCATAACAGGTCGAGGGTTGCCCACGCAAGGTGGGGTTAGGTTGATTTGGTAGTAATAATTGTATTTTCCATCTAAACATGGGTATTCCTATCTTGGGGAAAATATTTTTTTGATACCTTGTCTTATGTTTGTAGGTGATTTTATGCTCTTGGGACTATTGGACCTCTCCTTTGTTCTCTAAAAACTTGTCTCTCTAATACCTTGTGTTATGTTTGCAGTTGATTTTATGATCTTCGGACTATTGGACTTCTCTTTTGTTCTCTAAAAAATCTTCTCTCTAATTGATAATGCATTTTGACCATCAACCGCCCTTGTGAACCCACACATTAGGGGCCTTATGTTATACTACCAATTTGGTCATTAGTATTCCAAATTGATCTTAAACCAGATACACACTTTCCTTTCATTAACAAACATGATTTTGAGATCTCCTAGCTATTTTTTATACAAGTTTTCCATATGCTTATTCTCCACTTTTGAGGCAACCCGTGATCACTCTCTTTTTTCCTTGAAGAAACCCATGGGTATCCGCATCATGGAAGATTGAAACAAGAAGTCACCTACAAAGTGTACCATACAATATATAAAATGTACATAAAATACAAGACCCAAGTAAGATACATGGGATTTAAACACTTGTATTTCTTAGATCAAGTCCCCAACCAAACTTAACTACCTTTTCCTAGTATAATTCGAGGGAGTTGAGGCTGGAAAATATTATCTTGGCATACCTTTGGAAGAGGCTATAACAAAGGTTTTGAGTGTGAAGATTTTAATCTTAAGAAGCTCATAATTTCTCTACAAGTTTTAGGTATAAGTCTAGAGCCTTTCTTCATGGCTCCCCTTGGCCAATAGTCTAAACCCTTGGTGAGAGATTGAGGTTGAAGGAGATGAGGGAGGGATAGACCTAGGCTCGAGTGAAGAAGTTACCTTCAATGGAAATCAATTTAACTACTTGTTGTAGCCTTTTATTTTTTTATGAAATTTTTTGTGGCCCAATTTTGTCTAAATATAGGTGTAGAGACAAGTTTAGTAGAATATGAAATTGGAGATGACTAGAAATTATGGAAGCCCGAGTACATGAAAAATATTGAGTATGAATATTCCAAGGAGACAACTTATACATTCTTTTCATCCAATCTCTCCAACCCTCTACACTTGCTTCTAAATGCATAGACCCTTTTGTATGAGTGGGTTAAAACTGCCATATTCCCTAGTACATTCTAAAATCCTTTGTAACCACCTCAGTTCCACACACACACACACACACATATGAGGATTGTTATATATATATAAGTTTAAGTTTATAATTACAAGTTGATTTGAGAGATAATAATTGTTATCATTGTTATCAATTAATTAATTTTTTTTTTCCATTTTTAAAGTCAATCCAAAATAATAATTGTTACTTATTTTTCTCTTCTTTTCAATATGAGCACTCAACCACCTATTCCAAAAACTTATCCTATTAGGGGGAGACCCCCCAAAATCACCCTAGAGATCCTTTACGAATATATGCAATCATTAGAAAAAAGGAGATAAGAGAGAGATGCCAAAATCCAAATAGAGTTAGATTCATTAGAAAAAAGGAGTGAAGAAAGAGACATAAAACTCCATATAGAGCTAGAGGCAATGCTTGATAAAAAAATTTATACTCTTCAAATATACCATTCAAACTCAAATAGAGAATTGCAGACAATGAAGGATATGATTCAAGAAATGGAAAAACATAAACAATCAACCCAAGAAGGAGAGGCTGAAGAAAATCGTAACTTGAGAGATAGGATTAAAGAGCTAGAAGAAAAACTAACCAACAATTTGACCCTTAGTAATCTGGAAAAAAATTTGGATATCAAACCCATCAAAGAGGAAATGAATAAGCTAATCGAATTGGACCATGAACGTAATAAAAGAGCCTTGAACCTCATAATTTTTGGTATAAAAGAAAAACAAGAGGAGGATACACTAGTAATAGTAAAAGAATAATTAAATAATAAATCACAAATTGATACAACTTACCTCATAGAAGCAAAGAGGCTAGGAAAAATAATTGATCACAAAGATAGGTTGATCCGTGTCAATTTAAGTTGTAATGACCATAAATATAGCATACTAAGTAAATCTCTGAGCTTAGAAGGGTCAAAAATATTTATAAATGAAGACCTCATTCCCGAAGACCAAGCTGAATTAAGAAAGGAAGTTCAAAAGGTAAAAGAAGCCAAAAAAGAAGGAAAATGGGAAACAATTAGAAATCGAAAAGCCATTGTTAGGGATAGAGACTAGAAGGATAATAATAAATAGGAATTCAAGGCACTCGAGATCCTTTTTTGGAACTGTCGTGGCTTTCCATGGCACAAAGGTCCTATGATAACTTGGATCTAGAGTGATATTGATATTATTTGTCTAGTTGAAACTTGGGAGCATGAAGAGTTTAAGGTCCCTAACATAGAAGGATTTGTCTTATGGTCAGCATGGAAAAAAAAGTCCCACAGTAGAGGGATAGGAGGCATAGCTTGTTATATTAAAAATAACATTTCTCCTCACATTCAACTTCATAAGATCGACCCTCTCAATCAATACATTTGGATATAAATTCCAGACACCAATGCTAAGAATATGTATATAGAAATTTGCTATTTTGCACCTATTAATTCTACTTTTTATAAGTAAAACAATCTAGATAGAAGTTGCCCCTATAATAATTTAGAACACGATATTTATAGTTTGAAAAATGAAGGTAATATCCTCTTTCTAGGAGACTTTAATGCTAGGACTGCAACTAAACATGCCACTCTTTTAATCATTGATTCCAACCATAATCCTTTATGGCTAGATGAGGACCTTGTTTTATCTAATAGCTACAAAAGAAGCTCTAAAGACCTAATTGAGAATTTGTTTGGTACTGAGTTGGTTAAGCTCTGTAGCTCTCAAGACCTAATAATTTTCAATGGAGTAATGAAGTGGCCTCAATTTAACCAGATGACTTATATTCATGGGAAATGTAGTAGTGTCATAGATTATGTGATATCTAATATCCCCGTTTCCAACCAAATAACAAATTTTGACCTTTTAAATGACCATGAACCTGACTCTGATCATAAACCTTTAACCCTAACTTGACTTTGCAATGCACAAGAGCGCCATTGAAGAGAATTCTAATAATCAAAGGCTACTGCGCTTTGACAAAAATAAATTTGACATTTTATTAAAGGACTTAAATAGTAAATTACATCTCCTAGCTTATAAGGACAACTAATCCAAAAAGGATCCAGAGAAGGTTAAGAACAACTCAGAACTCGCAGAGGCAACTCAGGATGCTCATAATGGCTTCAACAGATAGAGAAAGGGAAAAAATTCAAAGTTCACAAAACTCAATGAAAATGGCATGATCACAAAGAGCCCGTCATAATATTTCCAACGATGTAAACAAATTGTCAAACGAAGTTATGGATCGAAAGATATTCGCGGTCAAAGTTTTGGTCAACCTAGCCTAGTCAACAAGGATGAGTTAGCATTCGTACTTCTAACATCAACATCAGTACATATGATGTCATCATCCGTACAACATACATGGAAAGAACATAAGGTGACACATGTCATGCTGACGTGGCATCACTAGAGGCTGCCACATGTCACTCATTTTTGGACTTTTTGGGTCGACTTATGGACCAATGAAAAGTTGCCACGTGGCAGTCCGTACAGGAGATGTGGCATCCATACACTACGTGGCGGGATAATCTGGCATTCGTACGACACGTGGCAGTATAAATTTACAACGAGGTGACGTGGGCCAATGATTGGCTTCCCCGTGGCCCAGTCATGGGCTCCCACGTGGTAGTGGGAAAATGCCCAATGACGCCCAACAACCGAAAATTCAAAAAAAATAAATATTAATTATATACTGCCAAATCTAGCAGCGGTCCCGCCAGATTGGCAACATATTCTGTCGGCCCACCATTCTAGCAGCATCTCAACCAAACTTATCCCCCACCCAAAAAATGTTATAACAATATGTATAAAAGGGGAGGCCCGCGAGTTCGACCCCGGGACCTCCGCCAACAAACACCTTTATTTAGTCTCCGTTAACCACTACACCAAACGACCATTTATTACACAACCACCACATTTTAATATAAAAAAGGGGTTTCTACCAGTGCACGGAGGGAGGGAGACCAAGGCGCGACCATATGGAATTAGCATGCATTTCGAGAAATTTTTCCAATCATTAGTTGCAGATGCATGCACAAAAACCGAGATAAGGGTGCCTCTTGGGCCTGAAAGTGCTAGACTCGGATCAGGGTGTAGAGACAATCATTTTTAGGTAATTCGATGCCACGAACACAGTGGTGATGTTTGTTTTCTGATATGGCAAAGTTTTTGTAGCTTAACTCCAGAATGAGGTATACTTATGTATTTTGCCCAATTCTTTTGTGGAGTTAATAAAAAGGCCTACCCATTTTAGAGTAGGACCCGGATACGTAGTCCACCAGAGACAAAATCCGTTATCAAGTTTTTGCGTTCATATTGCATGCTTATGTCTCTTTCCTTTTGATATTTTCCTTCTTTATGGTGCACTTTAGTTTATGCTCATTTAATACAATTCTTTAATAAGTCACCAGACGAAAAGATCCTAGATCATGTTGGTATCAGAGCAGTCGTCTTTGACTTGAATTGTTGAGTATGAATGCTTACTAGGGCCAAGCAGAAGTAGGGTGAAGGAACTCTTAATACTTTCAATCCCGAAGTTGGCCATGCATCCCGAAGGAAGAAAATGGTAGAAGAGGACAAACGTGATGAACATGAGAAAAACTTTCACATGGTCTTTTATCAAATTTCATAAATGGTCAAACGAATGTATGGAAATTATGATAAGAGGATGAAGAAGAAAGAGAAGAAAACAGAAGCACATGCAGATGATGATGCTTCGTTAAACCAAGGGACTGGAGAAGATCCTCCTGAGCCTCCATCTTCACCTTCAAGTTCTAGTTCTTCTTCCTCTGATCATTCTCATCATTCTAGCCATAAAGCCTCTTTTAAGAAACCATTATTAAAGCTTGATGTAAAATTTGCTTTACCTATGTTTAATGGATATGATAATCCTGAAAATCTAGATAATTGGATCTGACAGGTTGAAGTATATTGCCGTGTTCAACATATTGATGAAGACGAAGTTAAAGTGAAACTGGATTCTCTTTGGTTGGAAGGCACCGCTCTCGTATGGTGGGAGAGAAAGATTCATGACATAAGCAAGTATGACAATCTTCTTTCCTCATGGTTAGAATTTAAATCAGAGATAAGGAAACAATTCTATCCATTAGGGTATTTACATAAAGCGATGATGGAATGACAAACTTTATGGCAAAGTAAAGGTCAAATTGTACAAAGTTTCACAGAAGAATTTAGGAAGAAAGCTCTGGCATTGAACATTCATTTGGATTCTTATGAAACTTTAATGAAGTATATTGGTGCACTTCACAATTATATTCGTCATACTTTTCTCTTGTTTAACCCCACTAGTCTTGACAAAGTTTGTGTGCAAGCCACTCACCTTGAGAATAGGGGGAAACATGTTCAAGAAGATCCCATGAAGAAACCTTCCAATTTCCCAAAAAATACTTTTAAGAAGTTCAAAAGGAAGGAAAAGAAGACTGCTATAGTAACGAGAGAAGGAGTAAAACCATCTTGCACTCATTGCAAGAAGAGCGGTCACGATGAAGAAAATTGTTGGAAATTGCATCCAGAAAAGAAACCAAAACAGTTTGGTGGAAAGAGGAAGACAAAGACTGTTGCTACAGTGCATCAAGATCTTGGTTCCGATTAAGGAGATGAAGGAAAGATCACATCGGTTGGAGTACAAGGTAAACATTCTCTTCATGCTAGTTCAAGTTCCAATAATGAATCTCATGATGATGAACGAAAGAGGAGTGAGTTATTTCAATAAGAGTTGTATCTAAACATACTAAGATAGATACATTATTTGATCTTGGTTCCCAAGTAAACTTAATATCTGAAGAACTTGTCAAGAAGATGGGTCTTGAAACAAAACCACATCTGAAGCCTTATCCTCTTAATTGGGTATGTGATAAAGAAAAATTTAATGTCACCAAACAATGTAGGATGAGATTTTCTATTGCTTCAAAGTTGATTGATGAAGTGGATTTGGATGTTGTACCACTTCATATATGTGGCATAGTGTTGGGGAGTCCTTATCTTTATGATAGAAAAACAGTCTTCTTTTGTCACGAGAACAAATACCATCTTACTAAAGGGGGAGTAGAATATATTTTTAGAGCACACATCATGAGGGTAAATACGAGACTTGTTAGTGTAGGGCAAATGAAAATACTCATAAACACTAATAAGAGATATGTACTCATGGTCGTCAAAGAGAAAGATGTCAGGACATACGACACTTTCCAAGTATGTGATCCATCTCATAAAAAGGAATTAATTGATATTGTTTCTAAGTATGATGATATTTTTCAGGAATCAGATGGATTACCTCTGAAGAGGGAAATCCAACATGAGATACATCTTCAGCAGGATTCCCCTCTTCCTAATGTGGGCATGTACATGACGTCAGTTGTGGAGATGACAGAGATCAAGAATCAGGTACATGTCTTGTTGAATCAAGGGGTCATCAGACCCAGTTCATCTCCTTGTGGTTCTTCGATCACGATGGTGCTAAAGAAAGATGGCACATGGCAAATGTGTGCTGATTACCGTGCCTTAAATAAAATCATGGTGAAAAATCGATACCCTCTTCCTCATATAGATGATTTACTTGATCAGTTGAAGAATGCTGTTTATTTCACTAAGTTTGATTTGTGCAGTGGATATCATCAAATCAGGGTCGCAGAACATGATGCATGGAAGACTGCCTTTAAAACCAAACAAGGATTGTTTGAGTGGTTAGTTATGTCGTTTGGGCTTTGTAATGCTCTGACAACTTTCATGCATGTGATGAATGAGGTATTCAGGCCTTTCCTAGATGCCTTTGTGATTGTGTATTTAGATGACATTCTTACTTTTAGCGAGATTTGGGATGAAGATGTAAGGCATGTAAAGCAGGTATTGGATACTTTGCAAAGGGAAAAGCTGTATGTGAAAATGTCTAAATGTGAATTTGGCAAGACTACACTTGTATACTTAGGTCATATTGTAGGAGGAGGACAATTGAAAATTGATCCTTCCAAAATTGATGTAATCGTAAATTGTCTTGAGCCAAAGAGTGTAAGCGAAGTCCGAAGCTTCTTAGGTGCAGTTCAATATTGGAGGAGATTCATTCCCAACTTCTCCTTTATAGTAGCTCCTTTTCATGCCTTAACCAATGTGAAGAACACTTTTCAGTGGAAGGAAAGAAACAAAAATCTTTCGACACTTTGAAGGAGAAGATCAGTGGCGCACCAGTATTAGTACTGATGAATCTTCAATAGCCTTTCGAGATCGAGACAGATGCCAACATATACACCATGGGTGCAGTATTGATGCAATATCGTAAGCCTATCTGTTACCACTCTTAAACATTTAACCAAGTTGTTGTTAACTATCCTACATATAATAAAGAGTTGTATGCATTAGTTCAAAGCGTAAAGAAATGGAAGCATTACTTGTTAGGGAAAGAAACAATGATACATATAGATCACCAACCCTTACAGTATCTCCAAGCACAAACCAAACTGCAACAATATCGACACTACAGATGGATGGGTTTTCTACAACAATTTCATTTGGTAATCAAGTACAAGAAGGGTACAAGTAACAAGGTAGCCAATATGCTTTCTCGACCTCCTATTGATACTTCTATTATTGTGAGGAATACTTCTTTATCTCATGATAGCTATGTGGAGCAATATGCCATCGATGAAGATTTTAAAGAAGTATATGAAAAGCTAACCCATGGTGCATAGGTAGAGAACTATTGTTTGTAGGGAAAACTGCTCAACCATCTTGGGAAGCTATGTATTCCTATAAGTGAATGAGTCCATGTAATACAAGAACCTCAAACTTCTCTTGTGTCTGGGCATTTTGGGGTAGGAAAAACTATGGCTCATTTGCAGAGGTTTTGTTACTGGCCTCAAATAAAAGCAATTGTAACTAAATATGTAAAGGGGTGTGTGATGTGTTCTACTTGTAAGCCCACTAATAGAAAATTGGGGCTATACTCACCACTTCCTGTTCCATCCCATCCATGGGAAAGTGTCTCCATGAATTTTGTAGGGGGTTTACCAATGACCAAAGGGGGTCATGACTATTTGTATGTTGTACTGGATAGGTTCAACAAGATGTGTATCTTGATGCCATGTAAAAAGAAGATCATTGCTGAGCAGACTGCTAATCTCTTCTTTCAGTATGTTTGGGTTCACTTTGGGTTACCCACGTCCATTGTCTCGGATCGAGATACTCGATTCCTTGGGGATTTTTGGACTAGATTATGGAGAATGATGGACACCAAATTGAAGAGAAGCACTGTTTTCATCCACGAACCGATGGATATACAGAGGTGGTAAACATAACAGTGGCACTTTTTCTTCGAGGCTACTGCAGCAAGCATCCCAAGTTATGGGATGAACAGATACCCTATGTACATCATGCTTATAACCGAGCTTTACATTCGTCCACTCAGAGTTCACCTTTTGGGACATGTTTTGGGTACCTACCCAAGGTTCCTTTGGACTTGATGTATGGGAGAGATGCCGATGTGAATGAAGAACGAACAGAGGACAAAGCATGCAAGTTCATCCATAAAATCCAGCAAATACACCAGGTAGTAAGGGAATAATTGGAGAAAAGTCAAGCATAGTATAAATCTCGACATGAAAAACACATGGTTGATCATCAGTTCCATGTTGGAGACCGGGTATGGTTTCACATCAAGAAGGAATGGTTGAAGGGTGAAGGCAAGAAACTCAATCCCGTTCGATATGGACCCTTCACTATCTTGGAGAAAAGTGGTACCAATGATTCTTGTCTGGATATTCCACCTTATATGCAGATTTACTCAATTGTGAACGTAGAGAAATTGAAACTTTTTGAGCCTCCCATGATCATGGATCAAGATGAGGAAGTTTCAATACCTTCACTTGATGAGTTTGAACTTGAGTACTTGGATGAGTTACAGGAAGATATCATCTTGGACAGAAGGAAGAGGACTTCATGCAAGGGTGATGTTGATTATCTTCGAGTAGGCTTAAAGGGCACACATCCAAGCAAGGCAAAGTGGATTGAAAAGGATAAAGTGAGGGGACTCTTCCCTCACTTACCTGTTGATTGATGAAATATTTTGGTGGTCCAAAAATCTCTCAGTGGGAAGGCGTGATCCAAAAAGGATCCAAAGAAGGCTAAGAACAACTCAAAACTCGCAGAGGCAACTCAGGACGCTCAGAATGGCTTCAATAGACATAGAAAGGGTAAAAATTCAAAGTTCCCAAATCTCAGTGAAAATGGCATGATCACGAAGAGTGAGTCGTAAGATTTCCAATGATGTAAATGACTCATCAAATGAAGTTACGGATCGAAATATATTCACGGTCAGAGTTTTGGTCAACCTAGCCCAGTCAACAGGTATGAGTCAACATCTGTACTGCTGACATCAACATCAGTACATATGACGTCATTGTCTGTACAACATATGTGGAAAGAGCAAAATGCAACACATGTCATGCTGAGTTCAACATGATGACATGGCAGCACCAGAGGTTGCCACATGTGACATATTTTTGGACTCTTTGGGCCAACTTGTGGACCAATGAAAAGTTGCCACGTGGCAGTCTATACAGGACACATGGCATCCATACACTACGTGGCAGGCTGATGTGGCAAGGTGACTGTACAATGAGATGACGTGGGCAAATGATTGGCTGTTGGTGGCCCAATCATGGGCTGCCATGTGGTAGTGGGAAAATGCCTAATGACGCCCAACAACCAAAAATTCAAAAAAATAAAATATTAATTATATACCGCCAAATATAGCGACGGTTTTGCCAGATTGGTGGCATATTCCGCCGTCCCACCATTCTAGCAGCATGTCCACCAAACTTATCCCCTGCCAAAAATTTGTTATAACAATATGTATAAAAGGGGAGGCCCGCGGGTTCGACCCTAGGACCTCCGCCAACAAACACCTTCATTTAGCCTCCGCTAACCACTATGCCAAACGGCCATTTATTACACAACCGCCACATTTTTATATAAAAAGGGGTTTCTGCCAGTGCACAGAGGGAGAGATACCAAGGCACGACCATATGAAATTGGCATGCATTTTGAGAGATTTTTCCAATCATTAGTTGCAGGTGCAGGCACGTAAATCGAGACAGGGGTGTCTCTTAGGCCTGAAAGTGAAAGACTCAGATTGGGGCATGGAGACAGTCATTTTTAATTAATTTAATGCCATAAACACAATGGTGGTGTTTTGTTTTTATGATATGAGCGAAACTTCTGTAGCTTAACTCCATAATGAGGTATACTTATGTATTTTGCCCAATTCTTTTGTGGAGTTAATAAAAAGGCCTACCCATTTGAGAGTAGGACCCGGAGACATAGTCCACCAGGGACGAAATCCATTATCAAGTTTTTGCGTTCATATTGCATACTTATGTCTCTTTCCTTTTGAGCCTTTCCTTCTTTATGGTGCATTTTAGTTTATGCTCATTTAATACAATTCTTTAATAAGTCACCGGACGAAAAGATCCCAGATCAACAACATTGAAGAACTCTATCATAATTTTACAACTACCCTTTCCACTTCTATTATAAAGTTCTCTTTCGAGGTTTCTTGTAAAATGAATAATAGAATAACCAACCCTTGGTATGATAAAGAATGTAAAATTGCTAGGAAATCCATTAGGGATGCTTCTAATGAGTCCTTAAAACTCGATAAAATCAATACATACAAATCCCTACTTAAAAGGAAAAAAATGTACTATATCAATAAAAGTAAAGAGTAGCTTTCACAACTATCTAAGTTGGATCCTAAGAAGTTCTAGAGCCAAAATCTAAACCAAAATACTAAAGAAAATAATATGATTCCCTTAAGGGACTGGAATTCCTACCTTAAAAGTGTTTACAAGTTCCCCAATTCCATGAACACCATTCATATTATCCCTACAAAGGATTAAGTTTTTTTCTTTATATGACATAGAGTTCAGGGTTAAGTGGCTTGCAAATGGGAAAGCTAAGGACATTGAAGGCTACTAAGCTGAAATTTTTAAAATCAGAGGGCCTATCCTTATCCCTCACATACACAAGCTCTTTAATTTAGTAGTCAAGCAAGGCTTCCCTAAACCCTGGACACAAAGCCTCATTGTTCCTATTTTTAAAAATGGGGATAGAAACATTCCCTCTAATTATAGGACCATTATGATTAGCTCGATTTTAGCCAATCTTTATGCAATTATTTTGGAAAAGAAGATTATCCTTTGGCTAGAAAGTCATGGTAAAAGAGCTAAAGTCTAGGCTTTGTTTATGAGATATCATTAAACTATGGAACATCTTGTTACCTTTAGGATCATTGCAGAGGAGTTCCACAATACTGAAACCAATCTTTTTTGTTGTTTTGTTGACTTCAGAAAATCTTTTGACATGGTTCCTAGGAAAAACCTTTGGAATAGGTTAGAAGAGATAAAAATACATCTCGAGTTGAGGGCTGCTGCAATAAGAATGTATGAGAACGATATTTCTAAGTTTAAAAACACTGAGGGCTAGTCGAAAGAGATTAACTACAATATTGGAGTCAAACAATGTTGTCCCTTGTCCCCTACCCTTTTTGGCATATACATTGACAAGTTAGAAGATTGCTTGGAAAACATAGGTTGTGTCGGCCCTACTCTCACTGATATAGTCATCAATCTTCTTCTTTATGTCGATGATATCGTTCTTATGGCAAGGAGTCCCCATGATATTGAAAACCAACTAAGAATCCTCAAGGATTTTTGCTCCAATATGGGCTTGATTGGTAATACTAATAGGACTAAGGTCATGATTATTAAATCCAATAAGATCACTTATGATACCTTCGTATATGACAACAAGAACTTGTAGGAAGTGACTTCATACAAATATATTGAAATTTATATTCACCACAAGCTCAACTGGAATTATAACATTGAGAAAAGGATTATTGGGGGATGGAAAGCTTATTATGGGCTTGAAAAAAATTGGAAATCAATCGATCTTTGGATTTGCGACAAGAAGAAACTCCTCTTTGAGACTCTCGTTACACATGTTATTCTTTATGTATGTGAAGTTTGGGGCTGTAGTATCTCTCATGAATCCTGGAGAAATATAAATCAAATACAAAAGAATTTTATAACCTATAATCTCAAAATTGAAGGAAATACACCCTATCCCATCCTCCTCTTAGAAACAATCCTCTCCCCCATTGAGAGCACGACTATGACTAGATACCTAATGTATAAGAACACGTTAAACACCATAAAAGACAAGAGGCTTCCTAAAATTGCTTCAAAACCGAGTCGTAACCACCATAGACTCAAGTGAGGATGGCATAAATATGCCCAGTCTTGGCTAGACTATTGGGGAATCATGGAAGACGCCATTTTGCAGAATAAAGATACTATTAAAAATATCATCAAATCAAAATTTAAGGAGAAAATGTGGTGTTATAAAGAGTTAGAGGAAAAAACAAAATTAAGGTATTATAAGGATGTAATCAACCCTAATCTAGAAGATCAAAATTATCTATCTGTTTTGACAATTGCAAAGAAAAAAATAAGCATTGCTAAGATAAGAAAAAATTCTCTCGAGCTCCATAGTGAAACTGGGCATTGGTCAATTCCTAAAATGCCCTAGGATGAAAGAGTGTGTCACCTTTGTGACACTAAGAAGGTTGAATATGAAAATCGCTTTCTCTTAGATTGTCCAACCTATACCCAGATTATATCTATTTTTCAAAATGTTTGTCACTCTACCAACCTTTCTAACCTCTTAACTCAACAAAACCATGGTGATCTTGGAAAGCTTCTCTTAATGCTTTTCGAGCACATAAACAAAATTATAAAGAATCACAAGTAATCACTTACCCTCTTAAGGTCTGATAGACCAATTCGGTCTTAGTAAACATTAATCATCATCATTATATATTACATTACATTATATATATATATATATATATATATATATATATATATATATATA